>SJYA01002524.1:4589512-4627341 GCA_006410615.1 Neotragus moschatus
GTTCCCAAGGACCTTGGAATGGTTTAAACCTCAGAATTGCAACTTCTTCCCAAACAGGGTAAGGGTCAGTCTGAAGGAAGTCAGTATGCAATAGTCAGTTCAGTCTCCCATACGGAAAACTTGCCAACTTTCACCCACACCGTGGGGATGAGAAAGCAGCGGTGGGCAGACAGTAGGGTGAGAGCCATGGGGTCCCTGGGTTGTTACATTTCCAGATGTTCCGTTGCTCCCCCTGAGATCCTGCAGTCTGTCTAGTTTATCCAGGTACCTTTCCATGATATACAAGTGGTACAGCCACAAGACCATCTGATGTAGTTTTGCCACTTTGTTCTGATTTATTATTTGTTGTTTACAGTATTATCTCCAATAACAACAATGGAATTTCCTTCCCTACTAATTTGGCTTATGTCCATTTTGCCTGTTTATTTTAGTTTCCTTTCTTTGGAACTGAAACCCCCAGGTGACTCTCCTTTGTTTATTTCCTTGCAGGTATGTGTCAGCATCATTTATGTCCATTCAGAATAACTTTGCTCATTAGTTGTCAAGGTTGTTTCCTGCTTCCTGTTGGGAGTGTGTCGAGTGCTGCATGCTTCTAACTACTGCACAATGATTTTGGTTAAGTATTCCTCATCACTGCTCCCTGCCAGAACATTGCTTGCTCTCCGTGGCTTACAGACGGAGCACGTGAGGCAGAGAAGTAACTTGGCTGTAGAAGACCCTTCTCTCGAACCTTCCGACCTATCACCCCTCTGCAGCTTATCAGTGCCATTTCTATTTACTTTTAAGTTCAGTTTTTGACGGGGGGATAATTGCTTTACAATGCTGTGAGGGTTTCTGCTGGTTTATGAATCAGTCATAATTATGTCTATGTCTCCCCTCCCCCTTCAGCCTCCATCGTCTCTGCCATCCCGCCTTTTTGCGTCCTGGCAGGGCGCAGGCTGGGCTCCCGGTACCTGGCTCCATTCCCACTAGCAGCTAGTTCACATGTGATCGTGAGTCAATGCTCTTCTCTGGATTCCTCCCACCCGCTCCTTCCCCCACTGTGTCCACAGGTTCGTTCTCAACATCTGTGTCTCTGTTCCTGCCCTGCAAATAGCTTCATCAGTACTATTTTTCATTTCCTTTTATTTGGGCAGTAGGTTATGTGAGCTTAAGACCTGCTTTTTGCAGGCATGCTCAGTTCTTTGAAGATATTTCCAAGAAAATGACTCTGCGGACGAGCAATTGCTGCTTGCAGCGGTACTGCCTAGGGGTGCAGGGTGAATGTTAGACTGAATTAACTCTTTCTTATGAGGAGCTTACAGCCCACTAAGCGAACAGAAGTTAAGGAGAAGAGGTGACTCGACTCGTAATCTGTTATTTGAACATGTTAGATTTGCTGCCTTAATTTTACTGGATTCTCATGATTTACTGAATTAATGAATCCATCAAACATATATTTGGTACTTACTCTGTACATGACATCATCTCTAGTGTTTAGATGCTTAAAAGACCAAAAAGTAGAAATAGAATTGAAAGCAAATACTTTAAAGTGCTGTAAGTGAGACGGTAGAATTCTGTCCGAAGCATATACAGAGAGATACAAGGGAGGAAGGATCTTTGTTCTCTTGTCATTTATTCTCTTGTCATATTCCAAGACGACTTCCTCTACCTTCCTCCTCCTACCATGCCTGAAACCTCCCCCACCACACTGTCTCTGTTGTTTAAAAGTGCTTACAGGGACTTTCCTGGTGGCTCAGTGGTAAATAATCTGCCTTGCAGTGCAGGGGACCTGTGGGTGGAGGGGAGGTGACACAAACAAAGGCTGGAAGATCCTGGATGTCTTTGAGATCCATAAGCACTTTATTCGGGGCTTCTCACGTGGCTCAGTGGTAAAGAATCCTCCTGCCAATGCGGAAGGCATGGGTTTGATCCCTGGATCGGGAAGCTCCCCTGGAGTAGGATGACAACTCACTCCAGTATTCCTGCTTGGAGAATTCCATAAACAGAGGTGGTTGGTGGGCTGCAGTCCATGGGGCTGTAAAAGAGTCAGACACATGCAAGCACTTTATTTCCTTAGCTGTGTCGCTGGGCCTTAGTTGTAGCATGCAGGATCTTCATTATCTCATGGGGGATCTTTCTAATTGTGACCCACAGGCTCAGGAGTTGCAGCACATTGCCTTAGTTGCTCTGTGGAGTGTGGAATCTTCCAGGACCAAGGATCAAACTTGTGTCCCCTGCATTGCAAGGCAGATTATTTGCCACTGAGCCACCAGAAAACTCCCTGTAAGCACTTTTAAACAACAGAGACAGTGTGGTTGAGGAGGCTGCCAGGCATGGTAGGAGGAGGAAGGTAGAAGAAGTCATCTTGGATTCTATGTTACAGAATTTGGACTATAATCTCTGGGAAAAGATTTTGGTAGGTGGAACATCATTATCAGATTTGCTTTTTAGAAAAATCACTCTCAGAAGGATGGGCTTGGAGATGTGAATAGAGGCAAGGAGATTCTTTAGGGCAGTATGGTGCTGGGCAGGTATAATGTGATTCTGAACAAACCAGTGGCAGGTGGAATGTTGTCAAGGAAATAGACTTTATAAAATTGGTATCAATGTTTAAATATTGTCTCTAGAGTGACTGCTGATGAAACTGAGGCTCAAGAACTTAACACAGCTAATAAATATCAAAGAGAACCTTCCTCTTTGCTTCTGCCGCAGTTTAGAAACATGATTACTGTGGCATTTCACACATGGTGCTATAAGACACTGCGTGGTGATTACTTGTTTACAACCCTTTCTCTCCGGAGACAGCAAACTTCTTAAGGTTAAGAACCAAACTGCTGAATTATTTGTGCCTGCCTTGCATGGAGACTCAAACAACCAAGTATTTAATAGATGTTTAAAGAGTTAAAACTCCTGACCCCAGAGCCATTGCTTTTCCCACATGCCCTGCATGGCATGGAAATGCGGAAACATCATTCAGGCTTGTCTTGAGTGCTCAGTCTGATTCTTTGCAACCCCATCGACTGTCACCCACCAGACCCCTTGTCCATGGGATTCTCAAGGCAAGATTACTGAAGTAGGTTGTCATTTCCTCTTTCACGGGATCTCCCTGACCCAGGGCTAGAGCCCTCCCCTCTTATCTCCTGCTTTGGCAGGTGGATACTGAGCCACCCGGGAAGCCCAGGTGTGTCTTACATCCACCCATTTTCATCTCTTCTACTGAGGGACCAGAGCAAAGTGACAAGCAGATAGAACAGGCGAAGGATACTTTTTACTTTGCTTTAAAATTTTATCACTTTGTCCATTATCAAAATGCATCCCTTTCTCCAGAAGCCTGCATTAAAGTGCCAATCATGAATAACTAAAATATAAAAAGTGTCCATAAAATTTAGTGTCTATTATGATGCTGTTTTTGACCGTCTCACTCTCCGCGAATCAGGCAGGATAACTTGCTCTGCCATCTCGCTGTAGCTGTTGTTGTTATGTAGTGTTTTAACTTGGATCCCACTTTATTCTTCCACACAGGTCCGTAATGCCTCCTGCCTGGCTCTTTCAAGATGGAGGAGAAGCCCTTGGGAGAGCCTGCACATGTGGTGTCTAAACTCAAACTTTCCACCAAGGTAGAAAGCACAGGACACTGGCTGGTGGAAGATCATGCTCGGATTTGGGAAGTTTTAAAGACAGAGGAGGTAAGACAACGCCAAGCAACACAGTTGGTGCAATAATGGGTTTTCCTAGATTTGAGATGCTCATTCTTAGTGCAGCTGTTATCACAGGCCAGCTTGGCAATTTTTTATTCAGGGGCCATAGGCACAACCACAGTTAGAGAATAAGAAGTCAGGGGTGTGTCCCTTGGACATTAATAACTCCACAGTGATTCATTCAGCCAAGGGAGGTAGCCCTGACAGATAGGACTTAAAACAGGCAAGTAGGCATTTGTCCTTGTAGACTCCTGCCAAACATCCATGGGAAATCTAATTGTGGTGAGAAAATTGATTCCTCAGGATCAACTAACACATGTGGAATTATATAGATTCATTCTTTGACAGCGTGAGATTAAGTATTAGTTAGGGCTCCTTGGTTGTAAGCAATAGGAATTGACTGTAATTTAAAGAAACTGGCAAATTACTGGAGGATGCTAGGAGGTTCGCAGAACTAATGGGAATCTGGAGAACTATGTTTGGAAATAGGACAAGAACCAAGTCAGCAGGAACTAGTCAGAGCCCTACCCCGGTATAACTTCCAAACTTGTCTCTCCTCTCTCATTCTCACATTTCTTTGCTCAAAATGCAAAACAATGGGAGAGAGGGCCTCACTGCCAAGCTTGGTCACGTGTCTTTCTGTTGGTTTTTCTGTTAAGAGGAAAATAATCTTTCACGAGCAGTCATTATACCGAGGCCTCAGAGCACTTGTGTTGGGTGTCCAAATCTCTAATATCTGCGTGTTGTAATGATTCCAATCCAAGAAAGTAGTAAACTAGCTATAGTCTTAAATATGTGAAATCCAGATGAAGAAACTACAAATTCTTTCTATAGAAATACTAGCACAACAGAGTTTAGTTTTTTGCTTTTTAAAGCAGTAAAACTCTGCAGAAAGCTGTTTGAAGTCTCTGTGTATGTCACTTAACAGGATCAAGACTAGGAAAGGGAGGTGCTGAGGGCACAAAATTTAAGAAGGTACTCACTCTCACATTTGTGTCCTGCACTTGCACAAACTTGGAAGTTAATCTATCCTTGTATTTTGCATGCTAGGTGCCTTGCTTACTCACCCTAGTCCTGGCCCTGGCACTCAATTCTATTTGCTTTCCTCCTTCCCCAAAGGTAATCACTATCCTAAATTTGGAGTTTATCATCCTTATGCATACTTCAGGGCTCCCCAGGTGGCACTAGTGGGAAAGAACTTGGCTGCCAGTGCAGGAGACACAAGAGACTTGGGTTCGATCCCTGGGTTGAGAAGATCCCCTGGAGGGGGACACGGCAACCCACTCCAGTATTCTTGCCTGGATAATTCCATGGACAGAGGAGCCTGGCAGTCTATAGTCCATGGGTCACAAAGAGTTGGACACGACTGAGTGACTGAGCGCGTATGCAAAGTTGATACTAAAAAATGGGAAATAGGTGGGGGAACGGCATTAAATCAGTCAATAATTGCAATGCGGCGTGATGAGTGTTGTATGTAATAAATATGTCCCTAGGTGTTTTCAGAACCTACAGCAGGGAGCATTAATCCCGCATGGGTGTGAGTATGCTCATGGAGGTGTGGGTGTCAGGGAAGGAAAGCTCAGTGAAGAAGTAAGGCTTGAGTTCATTCTTTTTTTTTTTTAATTTTTAAAATTTTTTATTTTTTATTTTTTTCCATCTCAGGTGTACATGATTTCCCAATCTTGACCACCTCCCACCTCCCACCCCATATCAACTTTCTGGATCATCCCCGTGCACCAGTCCCAAGCATCCTATNAAGAAGTAAGGCTTGAGTTCATTCTTTTTTTTTTTTAATTTTTAAAATTTTTTATTTTTTATTTTTTTCCATCTCAGGTGTACATGATTTCCCAATCTTGACCACCTCCCACCTCCCACCCCATATCAACTTTCTGGATCATCCCCGTGCACCAGTCCCAAGCATCCTATATCCTGTATTGAACATAGACTGACGATTTGTTTCTTACATGATAGTATACATGTTTCAGTGCCATTCTCCCGAATCTTCCCACCCTCTCCCTCTCCCTCAAAGTCCAAAAGTCCATTCTATACATCTGTGTCTCTTTTGCTGTCTCACATACAGGGTTATCATTACCATGTTTCTAAATTCCATATATATGAGTTAGTATACTATATTGGTGCTTTTCTTTCTGGCTTACTTCACTTGAGTTCATTCTTAAAGGAAAAGTAGAAGTTAACCCAACAGAAGGGATTTTAGAAGAGGAACCCAAGCAAATATTCGCAGAAGAGGGAAAATTGTGTAAAGGGCAGTATTATTAATAGAACGTCCTGCATTTGGGAGCGTCTGCAGCAGAAGAGAAATGGCAAGAGATGAAGCTGAGAAGCACCAAATAATGAAAAGACTTACACGCTTCCCTCAGAAATTCAGGAATTGTCTTGTGGGCCTTGGGCAGTCAGTAAAGGGTTTTAGGCAGGGGTAGTGACACAGTCCATTCTGAAGGAGATCAGCCCTGGGATTTCTTTGGAAGGAATGATGCTAAAGCTGAAACTCCAGTACTTTGGCCACCTCACGAGAAGGGTTGACTCACTGGAAAAGACTCTGATGCTGGGAGGGATTGGGGGCAGGAGGAGAAGGGGACGACAGAGGATGAGATGGCTGGATGGCATCACTGACTTGATGGGCGTGGGTCTGAGTGAACTCCGAGAGTTGGTGATGGACAGGGAGGCCTGGCGTGCTGCGACACATGGGGTCGCAAAGAGTCAGACACGACTGAGCGACTGAACTGAACCGAACTGAGTGACACAGATTTGGTTTCTAGAAATCCTGCTCCGTCATACATGTGAAGGATGGCCTGGAACACTTCAAAACCTCTTTTTGCCACTTTGATCTCCTTCTTCTCTGTATACATTCGGCTGTCAGTGCTCAACTGGGAATTATTTGGGGGTATTCTTTTTTCATGATGGTGATTCTCTCTTTAAGCCTAGCTTAAAAGCTAGGCTGTCTGTCCTATAGACCATGTCCATTAGTTTTAATTAGACTTCATTTAGAAACCCTAAAGCACTCACATACTGCTGTACACAGTTGAATTAAATAGCTGAGGGTTGATTGATGAATCATTTTCATAGCAATTATGTGACCATGTGATCATGATTTCGTAGTAACCTGTTGTTTCTAGAAAGGTTAACAGCAACCAAAATACTGCCATCTCTGGTACAAAGGTGATTTATTTCATTGGCTGTTGGGTCGTCGTCAGCGGCGGGGTTCTGTTTGTTTGTTTGGGTCTTTACTGATTGAAATTGCACTGACTCATTCGTCACGCACTGCTGATCTGTGCTCAGTGTCTTGCATTTGTGACGAGCCTGCCAAGATAAGCAATATTCTCTGTGGCTGTGAAACAGAGATGTTCTCGGTGTGAAATTCAACTAGTGAATGCCTGTGTGGAGACTGGACATATGACCTCTCCCCCTCAATCCAGTGCTGGAATGGGGCCTCACATTGTAACACTGCATTCTTGGAGGAAGAAATAGTATGTGTCATCACACATACTTTGGAGATTAAATCATTCTCATCTGAGGGACAGGAAGAGAGAGAATTAAAAAAGAGAGAGAGAGAGAAACTGGATGACTCTTTGGACAAGCAGTGAGTGTGCATTTTATTCATCTCTGAAGAGCCGGCTCTTTGCTGACCTTAAAGAGTGTGGTTCAAAGATAGCGCTAGGCTTCTTCTTTGTGATTCTGAATGACTTCCTTTTTCTCTCTACCGCAAACTTTCATATGAGGCAAAGGGATGGACCTGTCCTGCCTGGGGACTTATTAATATATCAACATGCTTTGAGATATTTTTACTGAGATCAATAGGGTAGACATTATCATCAGTAGTGAAGAATGGAATATTGAAACCAAATATTAATAATATTCAACTGGGGTCTATAAGGAAGGGAGAGAAAGTATCATTTGTTAAGCACCCACTCTGTGTCAGAACTGTCCTTGGCACTTTCATATTCCACGGTATACTCAGTTGTCACAGCCATACGGATGTTTTTAAATAGAAGCTTGCTTCTTTCCTATTCTTTTATTTTGGGCTGCGCCCGGTCTTCTTGCTGTGCCTGGACTCTCTCTCACTGCGGCGAGCAGGGTCTGCTCTCTAGTTATGGTGCATGTGCTTCTCACTGCCGTGGCTTCTGTTGACGTTGAGCAAGGGCTTAGTTGCCCTGAGGCTTATAGAATCTTCCCGGACCAGGGACTGAACCCGTGTTCCCCGCACTGGCAGGCGGATTCTTCACCCCTGCACCACCAGGGAAGTCCCATAGGAATATTTTGCATAAGGATTTTGAAGATTAGAAGTTAGGGCACATGCTCAAAGATACATAACTGGTAAGTGGCAGAGTAAGATTCAAACTCAAGCTTCTCTCTCTTCATTTATACTCTTATCTTCTCATGAAACTGTCTACCAAAATTATTTAAATCACCCTGATTCTATATTTGGTTTCCCTTCCCAGACTTCATCTCATTCCGGTCAGGTCGGCATCTTCAGCGTAATAAATGGTTCCAGTCTTGCTCTCTTAGAGCCTGGCTTGGCAGTGTCTCATGGGAATAAACAACAACGTGCCCATTGAGTCATAACTTTCTTTTAATCCTCAAAATGTTTTTCCTAGTGTGTGTGGCTGGGTTGCCATCTCAGTTTTCCCACATAGTATCACAACATCTCATGGAGACTGCACCCTGCCCTTAACTCTATTCCGTTTGAGTGAAGCTCTAAACCTCTGCCAAGTTTGTCCAAGCTCTTTTTTCCCTGCATAACTGAATTCTGCTCCACATACTCCAAGCTACTGATAGGGGCCCAAATGTGTAAACAGTCTGATTGTTTGGAACCTGGGTATTTTCACCCATTCCCTGAACTGATGTTGCGTCCTTGGACAGTAAAGCCCACCAGAATCGCCTCAAAGTTTCCCTCCGCCCTTGAGATGCTGTTCACCAAACAGTCTGCTATCACCAGGGAACACAGACCTACCATCGGGGCAGTCGCTTCAGCTCCGATCCTCCCACCTTGTATCTTCTTACTGTTAACCATTGGCTCTTGTTGCCAGAGCAGAGTGCACGCAAAGTGCTTAGAACACTGCCTCCTGCACAATAACCAATAGATGTAGACTTTTCTTATTACTGAGTGAAGCAGGGAAGGACAGAGGGTATAAAATGTCTCACCCTATCAGCCTGCCAGTTTTACAGCAGTCGCTTTTTGACCTCTGCCCTCTGAATTCACGATTGCCCCTACGTCCTGGAAGGCCCATACTCCAGGATTCCTTCAGTGTTTTTTTTAAACAACTAGGGGATTTGAACTGGTAGACACAGCTGGCTGACTCCATTGAAACTGCCCCCACTGAGGTTCCTGTGGGTGATCTTCCCAGGAGGAAAGTAATCAACCCCAACTAAACAGCAGTGTGTTGACATATACAAATGATCCTGGGCAGAGTCCAGATAAGGGTGTTTCAGACCCACTCAGCTCCTCCTTTCCTGCCCCGAGCGTGGGGCGACACCAGTCAGCAGTGTGCTCCTCAGGCACGTCTTCCTGGGAAGGTGTGGGCAGGCTGGGTTCTCAACCTTCTGTTAGCCTACCTGCTGACTTGGGTGCTCAGGTGACCATTTGCAGGGGGAAAGGCCAGGGACTTTTAGGAGGATAAAACTGATACGTAGAGAGCTTTCTCCGGTAAAACTCTGTTAGACATTTGCAACTACTTTAGCCTGTTCTCTTTGGTTCCCGGCTTCCCAGGTGGCACTAGTGGTAAAGAATCCTCCTGCCAGGAGATGCAGATTCAATCCCTGGGTCAGAAAGATCCCTTGGAGGAGGAAATGGCAACCCCTCTAGTGTTCTTGCCTGGGAATCCCATGGACAGAAAAGCCTGGGTGGGCTACAGCCCATGGGGTCGCAAAGAGTCTGACGCGACTGAGCTTGCAAATGCCTTTGGCTCCCAGTCCTACAACGAGCCCTGCCTTCGCCATATTAGATGTGAACTTTGTGCTTTGCTACAGAGAGTAAAGAAAACTCCAGGTGAATTTAGGAAGGGAGAGAGGGAGCAAAAAAAGAGGAGGGAGAGAGGGAACAAGAAGGAAAAAGACCAGTTTCTTGAGGGCTTGGAAACCATTCCTTCATGGGCTTGTGTTCATGTGAGTCTCTCCCCAGGAAAAAGTGTGCGAAGCAGTTCTGTTTCAGCTCATTGTTTTCCAAAATGTGCTCACTGTAAACCTCAGGGTCTCTTTTTATTTGCTTGAAAACTCCATTATTATCAGGACAAGCTTGGCAGGAGGCAATAAAGAGGCAGGGGATTGGGGGAGAGGAGCTCACAAACTGAAATAGTGCCCATGAAAGGGAAAGAATTGTCTTCTGTCCTTTAGGCTTATCACCCCTTCGAGGGCACAAATGTGAAGAAGAAAGAGTATTTATTTAAATTTGTCCTTGGATTACAAATGTAGGCTATCTGGGGAGAAGCTGTATTGCTTCCCATAGCACTGAGTAGCTAGTCCAAAGCCCTGTCCTCTTTCAGGGGCCCAGGGGAGGAAATAGTGGAAAACTTTTACTATAAATTCTTCTCCTGTGACCCGACATTTGAGAAATTTACCTGTTTTACTTGATGAGAAACCCTGGTCTAGGAATCTCAAGACACATTATAATCTTCTGTAATCTTTTTGGGGGTGGGGGTGGGGTGTGGGGTGGGGTGGGCTGCACTGCCTGGATTGTGGGATCTTAGTTCAACCCGAAGCAGGGGTTAAACCTGGGCCCTCTGCAGTGAGAGTGCAGAATCCACCAGGGAACTCCCCTGGAACCTTTATAGATGGAGAAAACTTCAGAAAGGTAGAGATTTACAGGAGGTCATTGGTAGGAAAAGGTCATTCTTGTTTGGTCACCAAGTCATAGCTGACTCTGTGTGACCCCATGGACTGTAGACTGCCAGGGTCCTCTGACCAAGGGGTTCTCCAAGCAAGAATACTGGAGTGGATTGCCATTCCCTTCTCCAAGGAAAGGGTTGCTGCTGCTGCTGCTAAGTTGCTTCAGTCGTGTCCGACTCTGTGCGACCCCATAGACGGTGGCCCACCAGGCTTCCCCGTCCCTGGGATTCTCTAGGCAAGAACACTGGAGTGGGTTGCCATTTCCTTCTCCAATGCATGAAAGTGAAAAGTGAAAGTGAAGTCGCTCAGTCATGTCTGACTCTTAGCGACCCCATGGACCACAGTCCACCAGGCTCCTCCGTTCACGGGATATTCCAGGCAAGAGTACTGGAGTGGATTGCCATTCCCTTCTCCAAAGGGTTAGCATGCTTTAGAAACTTGGACTCTGATAAGGGGATATGGGTGGCCCCAGTGCATTTGCACATGACGTTGTAGTCTCTGTTTAGGGTGCCCTTCCTTCCCCTTTGCCCAGCTATCTCCTATTCATCCTTCAGACCCTGGAAGTTTCCCTTGACCCCTATAGTCTGTGTTATATGCCCTCGTCATTTTTTCCTTAACTTTCTAAAAAGTACTCTGTGTTTCCTTCCTGTCCATTTATCACATTATATGGCAATCACTTATTTTATATTCTTTTCCAGTATACTATGAGCTCCTAATCTGAGAAACTGTGTCTGTTTTATTCAGAGTTTTTCACTACACTCTTGAAACATTTGTTGAATGAATAAATGAATGAACAAAGGAATGGACAGAAAACCAACTCTCTCACTTGTTGCTGCTTACTCTGGGAAGAGCACCCAAGTGGCAGAACTTCTGGCACTTAGTGGTATTTCCTCTGCTGTCACGAAAGGATGGACCCAAGGCCCAGAACCATATGATTCACTCTGTGGCTTGTACTTGCCAATAATGGGAACCATTAGAATTTTACTGGATTTCTGAGAAGTCGACGCCATATGTGTGCAGTAAAAGTACAGTGAGGATGAAAGCAAATAGCCTGATGAAAAGAGTCCCCAGGAAGCAAAATAACCTCTCCACCCACTCCTGCTTCCCCTTATGGCCATATTGTGCTTACAGACTCAAAACATTCATTTCAAGTAGGTTGGATGCAGCGCAAGGACAAATCTGAATTGTTTCAAAGTAAAAATGTTGATCAAGGAAGCTAAAAATGGCAAAAGACTTGACACACTGTGATGGAGGAAGCCTGCTCTATCAAAGTGGGAGGTGAAGTTATGTTTCAGGAATCATGGAGGATAGTAGATATGGGAAAGCAAGAAAGAGCCAGGATTTCAATTGGGAGTCCAGAAGTTTTATAATGTATTAAGAGAAGTCAAAAACTGCTGACAATACAGTTACAAAGCGAGTGATTGCCAAACATCCCTGGACTTACTGGAAGAAATGGAGCAAGACCCTGGATACAAAGTATCCACACAGGGACCGGCTGTCCCTCTGGGGCAGGAAACACTGTGTCACTCATTTTCTGAAAGGCAGGAACCACAAAAAAGAATGTGCAACCCACCTTAGCATGTATCATTCTGTGGAGAATAAAGCACCCTATGTACACACACACACACACAAAAGAATGTGCAGGGGCTTAACTGAACACTATGCTAGCTCAGACAGTAAAGAATCTGCCCGAAATGCAGGAGATGGAAGTTCCATTCCCCGGTCAGGAAGATCCTCTTGAGAAGGGGATGGCAACCCACTCCATTATTCTTTCCTGGAGAATCCCATGGATAGAGAAGCCTGGCGGGCTACAGTCCATGGGGTCGCAAAGAGTCAGACACAATTGAGTGACTTTCACTTTCTTTCATGTGAACTACAGGGCCACACACATGCTGACTGTTAAGCAACCATAAGAATTTGAACTGAGAGCCAAGAAGATATATTAAGTCAAATTATTTACCCCTAAGTTTCATGTTTTTAATTGTTAAGACAAAAATATAGGACACTGTAGACATCATAAGTGACAGCAAATTTTTTTATTTTGTTTTATTTTATTTTTTAAAGTTTTTATTGGTGGATAGTTGATTTGCCATCTTGTGTTACTTTCAGGTACACAGCAAAGTGGTCAGCGATTTTAAAATATGACCCTTAAATATCCAGTCACCTTGCAAAGATTTCCCCCACCACAACCATAACATTCCAGTCCTTATAGGACCAAGGTAAATTTTCAGGGGCCATCTAATGTGAGCATAGCTTGTCATGTGTCATCCTCAACCTTTGGCAGGGACAGGAAGATAGTCTGTTCAGCCTTTTAATGCTATTTTTTCTTTGCCTAGATGTTTGCATGTTTCTTTTGCAATGGAGAAACTTCCTTGGCATTATATCACCACTTAATTTATTCATAGCTGAATTAACCAAAATGCTTGTGAAAGCAGTGCCCTGGTTAACTTAATTTTCTGCTAGTTTATGAGATAACAGTACACAATCCATAGTAGGCACTTAATTGACATTTTTTAAACGAATTGGATGGATAACATATATGAAAGTACATTCCCTGGCTCAAAAAGTGCAGGTGCCTTCCAGGTATAGATAGGACTTGAGGATCTAGACAATAAAGGACAAAGCCCCAAGGATTTTGGATTTAGTTAGTATTTGGTTGGAACATGGTAGTAACATCTACTGGGTGTATTATCTCGGTCAGTAGTTAATCTTCTAAGTCTTAGTGTCTTCATCCATAAAATGTGGATAATAATATTCACAATGTGCAATGTATATACACCTAGGGTGGTGACTGGCACATAAGTGCTTAATAATATTGCTTCTGTGTCTCTCTCTCTAGTTAACTCAGGATTGATCACAAAATCATTGGAGTTTTGGCCCTTTGAAAGCAGTCTTGAATAGACTGGAATATATAAAACTGTTAACATTTGTCAATTCCAGATGGCGGTAATATGAACATGATTATATATTTGTATCTCTTGGCATCTTTTACAGTTCTAAAAATTGAAAGTGTCAAAACAAAAAGGTTGAATAAAATGACAGCTATCTTAAAAAAGAAAACATCTAAAATAAATTCATTTCTATCTTATTAAATATAAAATAGTGAATTGAGTCATTTACTCAATAGATATTTGTTGAGTAACTGCCATGTATAGGACTGATATAACCCCTGCCTCATGGAGCTTACAGTCTAGTGGGGAATATAGACTTTTTTTTTTCTCACAAAAGCACCATAGATGTGATCAAGGCAATTAAAACCCAAGCTTGTAAAGGAGTACATGTGAGGCATATTTTAGCTAAATTTAGGAGGTTTGGAGAAGCTAAGAGTAATAAATGATGTGTAGGAGTAAGTGATTTTATACAAATGAGACATGGAAAATGGATGAGGTGGACTATTTCATTATGGGGGTGGGGAGCGAAGTCCGTTGCAGGTGCAGAGGGAAAAGCAAGTACAAAGGTGTAGAGACTGGGGGATAGGGGAATGAAGAGTAGTTCAGTGTAGATGGAAGATAGGATTCAAGACAGAAAGTGTTGGGAGTGATGAGGCTTGAAAGGAGGGCATGAGTCCGATCACGAGGGTCTGTGAAAGTGTTGTGACTCTGGAGGAGAGTTTGTCCTCCAAACATCAAGACCCCCGCCTGCACTGGTGGGGTCTCCATTTTTGTACTAATGCTGTTGATGCTTAGGAACTGATCATTCAGTATTTAAAAGACTGATGGGATGTTGTGTTTTCTGGGGAGCCTGAAATTATGTTGCTCTTTTTAGTGGATAGAAACTTTACTCCTAGTGAGTGAAATCAGTATAGAAGATCTGTTTCCTATGCATTTTCAACCTAAGAACTTTCATAGATGGCTTGAAGCTGTCCTGAGTTAAAGTACACCATTTCTGCCTGCCATCAACAGGAGATGGTTAGCAGTGACTTGTTCTAATGTCCTCCTGGACTGACAGCCATTGGGAACCTGATTTATAAGTAGATGAGCTTTGTAACAAAAAGTTAGTTATAACATATTTTTCTTAGACTGCTGATGTCCTCTTGCATCAGATGAATCACACTGTGTCCCTGATCTTGAGGTTAGCCAGAAGTTTTGAAACTAATAAACGATTTTACAGCTTGGAAGATTTTTCTCTTAACAAAACTAACCGCATTTGTTCGTTATCCTATGGAGCTAGGAAGAATGGAATTTGGTTTGACGAATCTGGAACACAGTTGCACTGGGACAGAGATGAAGAAGGATGATTACCTTCTAATGACAGTCATTCGCATGACCTGATCACATTCAGACACAGGACCGTTACACATGGTTTCATAATGGAAAGTAAATGGGCCAGACAATTCAGTATGCACAAACCAGCTGGTGACCTTGCCAATGACTCCTCAGGGAGTGAGCTGATAGGAAAACTAATGATCTGAGATTGTGATTTGCCCAAAGTTGCAGAATACCATCATTATACGCTAATTCCCAGCTCCATGCACTTGGTTTTTCACAGCTATTTAAGAGTCTCAAAGACTCTAAGCTTTGCAAACTCTAGTTACATGATAAAGTTCTTGATGCTCTTATGTGGGAGCATACATTTTTTAAGGTCTCCTAGTTTTCTCTTTTTTTAATTGAGATATAGTTGCTTTACAATGCTGTGTTAGTTTCTGCTGTAGAATGAAGTGAGTCAGCTCTATGTAGGAGTATACTTTTTATTGTCCCTTGAATCCTTCATGAGAAAGTCTTCCCTTCCTTGAGCTCCCTGCCCTGACCTGGGCTTTCCTTTCATTCATATTGAGAGAACTGACCTTAAACTAGGGAGTGGGATGTTTGAGGGGGCAAATCATCTACTAGTCTGTGGTACGTGTCCAAGAAAGATCTTTAAGCTACACCTCTGGGTAGCACTTTTCTTTGCTCCAGTTGTGTTATTTTTCTCCTTTAATGTGATCAGCAGTTCAAAGCAGGATCTATTTATTCTTGGCTCAGTTTCCAGCTCGCTGGTTATGACTTTTAGATGTATATGTGGAATCTCGTTCTCAGAGGAAGATCTAAGAAGGCTCTGTCGTAAGTGTGGGTTAACCACCATCGGGCACAGCTGGTGCAAATCAGCGTGATGCAGCAATAGCTTAGGGTTATGGGCAGAGCCCATGTTTAGAATTATATAGTAGAGAAGAAAAGGAGCTCTGTCTATAGGATAGAGAAGAAGGAAAAAGCTAGGGGAGGGAGAAGGGGGGATATCAAAGATAAACAGGAGAGGGAAGCCATGAAAAGAGTAGCAGTTTTCCCAGTGACCTCATAAGCAAGTGGAGGGGAGACTATACACTGTGTACAGTTTTACTGAGTACAGTGATGTTATATACGGTCCTCCATGGTTTGCAGGGAATGGGGGCACCTTATTTTAGATTATGTTCCTGTCCTTTGTCAGGGTGGACAGAAAAACTGTAAGGCAGTTCAATAGCCCATGGAGAACTGGGAGAGGTTCTTGAAAGAAGTTGGGAAACATCCATGGTAAAACCACATGTCTGAGGTTTTGGATCAAGATTCACGTGGCCTGGACTTCCCTGGTGGCACAGTGGATAAGAACCCTCCTGTCAATGCAAGGGACATGGTTTGATTCCGGCTCCAGGAAGACTCCACATGTCAAGGAGCAGCTAAAGCCCATGTGCCGTGACTACTGGAGCCTGCCCGTTCCAGGGCTCATGAGCCAGCACTACAGAGCCCACACGTGGCAACTGCTGAAGCTGCCATGCCTAGAGCCCCTGCTCTGCAACAAGAGAAGCCCCCGCTTCCCGTAGCTGGAGAAAGCCTGCACACAGCAACAAAGACACAGTGTAACATAAAAGAAAAAAGGATTTATGTGGTCAGCATAAGTTTCTCTGAGTAGGGTGACATACTTTCTCAGGTCACTACCAACCTCCACACACTTAGTTGTATTCTTTTCTTGAGGCTTGGCTTCAGTGCTCCTTTGAAGACAAATGAGCAGTTGATAGATGGAGTAGTTTCTGAACGAGACGGTTCTGTCCTGTTTCAGCTCCCTACCTCCACCCCCGGCAGGATTCTACACCTGGCACGTTGGATCTGGGAGCCGCTGTAGACTCTTTTCTCAGTCTTTCAAGGGACAACTGTAGGTGACCTGAAGGCAAATAGAGAAAGCAAGACTCCCTCTTCCCCAGAGGACAGATTCCTACCATAAGGGAACAGTGCAGCTGCCTGTTTTTCTGGGATCAGGGATTAAAAACGGTGAATTTTATTTGTAATATTGCTATCTTCATAGCAAATAGGTGGGGAAACAGTGACAGACTTTATTTTTTTGAGCCCCAGAATCACTGAAGATGGTGACTGCAGCCATGAAATTAAAAGACACTTGCTCCTTGGAAGAAAAGTTATGAGCAACCTAGATAGCATATTAAAAAGCAGAGACATTATTTTGCTAACAAAGGTCCATCCAGTCAAAGCTATGATTTTTCCAGTAGTCATATATGGATGTGAGAGTTGGCCTATAAAGAAAGCTGAGAGCCAAAGAATCGATACTTTTGCATTGTGGTGTTGGAGAAGACTCTTGAGAGTCCCTTGGACTGCAAGGAGGATCCAACCAGTCCATTCTAAAGGAAATCAGTCCTGAGTGTTCATTGGAGGGACTGATGCTGAAGCTGAAACTCCAATACTTTGGCCACCTGCTGTGAAGAACTGACTCATTAGAAAAGACCCTGATGCTGGGAAAGATTGAAGGCAGGAGGAGAAGGGGATGACAGAGGATGAGATGGTTGGATGGCATCACCAACTCAATGGACATGAGTTTGAGTGAACTCCAGGAGTTGGTGATGGACAGGGAGGCCTGGCATGCTGCAGTCCATGGGGTCACAAAGAGTCAGACACGACTTAGTGACTAAATTGAACGTAATCTATTATTATCTTGAGATCAGAGAGCTTGCAGTTGTAGATGTGCTCAGATTTCAAGGTGTGTGAGGTGGCCCTCAATGTTAAATCTGGGTCAAGGTGAGAGTGTGAGATATGTATGTATTGATTTGGCTGCATTGGGTCCTGGTGGTGGCATGTGGGATCCTTGATCTTCATTGCCGTGTGTAGGATCTGTCAATTGTGGCACGTGGGATTTTTTTTTTTTTCTTTTTCTTAGTTTCAGCATGTGAGATCTTTAGTTGCAGCATGAGAAATCTTAGTTGCGAAATGTAGGATCTAGTTTCCTGACCAGGGATCGAACCTGGGCCCCCCTGCATTGGGAACACAGAGTCTTAGCCACTGGACTACCTGGGAAGTCCCAGTTCTAGGTCTTCATCTGTGTTTCAGGTATTGCCACATGTAGTATTTCAGATATTGATTATGTTTGTGGATTGTGAGAAGCAAGGAGCTAGATAGAAGTGTGAAGAAAGATAGATTGGAAATTCATTTCTTTTTATGAATGGAAAAGCATAAGTGCTGGGTTCTGTGAATCAACTGAAAAAAAAAGAAGGTATTTTATCCTTAGTATATGGGTGAAGAACATATTTNTTTTTTTTTTTTCTTTTTCTTAGTTTCAGCATGTGAGATCTTTAGTTGCAGCATGAGAAATCTTAGTTGCGAAATGTAGGATCTAGTTTCCTGACCAGGGATCGAACCTGGGCCCCCCTGCATTGGGAACACAGAGTCTTAGCCACTGGACTACCTGGGAAGTCCCAGTTCTAGGTCTTCATCTGTGTTTCAGGTATTGCCACATGTAGTATTTCAGATATTGATTATGTTTGTGGATTGTGAGAAGCAAGGAGCTAGATAGAAGTGTGAAGAAAGATAGATTGGAAATTCATTTCTTTTTATGAATGGAAAAGCATAAGTGCTGGGTTCTGTGAATCAACTGAAAAAAAAAGAAGGTATTTTATCCTTAGTATATGGGTGAAGAACATATTTGTGAGGAAAGAACTAGAGCAATTAGGAGAAATACCAATTTACAAAAAAAGTAATTAGCATGAAAAATGTTCAGATCAAATAATGACTGAAATGCTCATATAAAATATTTAAAGAGATATAAAGGGCATAGAGGGTTGCCCCAGTGGCTCAGTGGTAAAGAATCTGCCTGCAATGTAGGAGACACAGGAGACTTGGGTTTGATCTCTGGGTTGGGAAGATCCCCTGGAGGAGGGCATGGCAGTCCACTCCAGTATTCTTGCTGGGAAAATCCCATGAACAGAGGAGTCTGGCTACGGTACATGGAGTCACAAAGAGTGGGACACAGCTGAAGTGACTGAGTACCAAGGGCATAGAAGTTTATAAAACTCATCTTAATTTCAGTTTCCTCCCTAAGGGAATACCTGTAAGCAAGTAGAACATTCTGTATATACTAAGTGAAATAATTTTCTCAAATTATTTTAGGGGAAAAATGGGTTTAAAGTATGATACCTTCTTCTTAAAGCAAAAGTGAGCTCTTATGAGTAAATAGCTATTTTCTTCCTGATGACCAGTCTAGCAGTTGTGCAGATCTTTGAGGTCTGCTTGGTGGTATTTTTCCTGATTTCTTTGGAACAAATAACAGGTGATATAATTTTAATATTTTTGTTATGCTTTGTGTCATTTTTCCAGAAGCATGGTGAATTTGAACTCAGATATCTGCTTTACTTTGGACCAGTCTCCCTTGTCATCAGGGGCATCCTTTTGAAACAGATGTTTGGGTTGAGGGATACAGAATATGGCCATGAAACAGACCAAAGCTAACTGGCCCTCAGGGTAAATAAGCTCATGACCTTGGCCTTTTTAGCCCTATACTGTAACTAGCTGAAGTAACCTGGCTTGGGGGAAGTCTACTTCCCTGAAGATGCTCCAGCATTTAGGAATTATCCAATGAGGCTTATGATGACGCTGTCTACCTTCTTCTGCCCTGGTGATGAATAATTGGATGGGAGTGACAGGAGGGGAGCATTCCATGCTTACCCTGGGACTGGTGGTTCATCAGGTAGAAAATCATGTTCAAGTCATGCTTACTTTACAGGGCTTATGTCTAGACCAATGTCATAGATATTTTACTCAGATAAATAAGGACAATCTTGCTCTGTAACGAAAGCCATGGAAGGAGGTTTTGGCCCACAGAAAGTCTCCACGTATATCACAAACAAGAGTCATGTGGCAAGTGGCCTTTCAGTGCAGTGGACTCCACTGAGTTTCAGTCTTGTCTGTTATCACTGTGTCTGGGTAGACAGTGGCATATGCCACAGCAGCCCAGACC
This sequence comes from Neotragus moschatus, assembly GCA_006410615.1. Taxonomy (NCBI): domain Eukaryota; kingdom Metazoa; phylum Chordata; class Mammalia; order Artiodactyla; family Bovidae; genus Neotragus; species Neotragus moschatus. The sequence continues at coordinate 4,609,216 of SJYA01002524.1, forward strand.
GTACAGTGGATTAATGAAGCTGCGATTCTTCGCCAAGGCCAAGAACACAAAGGAATATGCTGTCAGTAGAAAGGGAGCCACCAGCAGCTCTGGACGGCGTGGGTCCTGTGAGGCTGATTTACAGTCTTCATACTTCAGTGTCTACTCTGTGTCAACATTCCCGGTGAACGCCTCTTTCACCCTTCTGATTGGAGTGGGGAAGGGATGAGAATGTTCTTTCCAAGTCTTTCTAGGCAGCTGGGACAACATTTTGGTCCCTCCTATTCTTGGGCAAGCGCTAGTTCCTCTTATCAAAGTCCCTTTTCCAAAGTGAAATAAGTGGAAAATTAAAATTCAATTAAAAACCCAGATGAGGCAATTCTTCTTCTTCTTTCCACTTCCCCCTCCACCCTAATACACAGTAAACAGTTTTTGCAGAGGCCAGCTTCTCCCTCTCTGTGGACCAGAATACTTCCTCTTTAGCTGAGTTGGCTGAGGGCATTATCCATCTCTCGGCCAAGAGCCTCTTTTTTTTTTTTTCATTGCTCTTTGGACACATACCCAAATTCTGTTGAAGATACTAACTTAGAAACTGTTTCAAATAATAGAATGTTTATTAGTATTTTTAATAATGGAGAGTACAAATAAGACCCCTACTCTGATTCCTGATCTGTCTCCCAAATGCCACCCTGCCCTGTTAAGCTGTTTCTCCAGCCTGTCTCAGGTCCTTTACTCAACGTTTACTGTGGCTGTTTCCCGAGATGATTTCCTGCACATGCCTGAATGTAATTATGTGCTCCTCTCCACATACGTGTGTGTATTTGAACACATAAGGGATCGCAGTGTACACACTGTACTGTACTTGAGTTTTTCCCCTTAGTGAAGTGTTATGGAAATCTTTCCATATTGACACACACGGATTCATCTCATTCTTTTAACTAGTCCATCATATGGATGTGCTGTTTTTATTTAACCAGTCCCTCTACTGATGGATATTTTGATGTATTTTTAAAACCACGACAAAGTAATGCTTCAGTGACCATCCTCGGACATAATGTTTCGTTGAAGGGTTCCATGTATATCCACCGGGTAAATTCCTAGTGGTGACATTACTTATTCAAAAGGGAAGTGTGTTTTTAATATTGATATTATCAAATGGTACTTTAATAAAGGTTAGGCCCATTTACACTCTCAAGATTATACAAATCTATTTTGAGTAGAAAGAAAAATAATGTTTTCTCAGACTTGTGTAGCTGGTTTCTGTTTTTATTCTTAAAGTGCTTTCTGTGCCTTAGCTTCTGGAATCTGATACATAAATAGATGATGCTCACAGCTCAGCTTCCTTGTCTGCTCTTCCCCTTGAGGATCTGTCATGCTCTAAAGCCAATCAATAGAATAATTCTTGTCCCAAGCCATTAAAGTTAATTTTCCACTCGTGTTGGGTCAGAAAAGGATGTGGGTTCTAATTATGAGGACTGTCCACACTGTGATGGTATTCTGTCCACAGGGTACCTGCCACAAGGACACCAGGGCTCCAGTTCCAGGTAAAGCATCTAAAAGACAGGGCTTAACCATGTTATCTCAGGGCTTCCCTAGTAGCTCAGCTGGTAAAGAATCCACCTGCAATACAGGAGACCCTGATTTGATTCCTAGGTCAGGAAGATCCCCTGGAGAAGGGAAAGACTACCCACTCCAGTGTTCTGGCCTGGAGAATTCCGTGGACTGTATAGTCCATGGGGTGGCAAAGAGTCAGACATGACTGAGCGACTTTCACTTTCACTCCACATGTTATCTCAACCCAGACACGTGGAGTTTTGAGAGCTTCATCATCAGCATCAAAGCCATCAAATTTGTGAGGCACTAGAGAATCTTCTTTGATGCTTCTAAAGGACACTCAGCACCAATAGCTTCATCAGGGGAAAGGAGGGCATTGCTTAGACATGGAAGCAGGGAGGAATGACTAACCACTGGAAAGCCTTTGAAGCATGTTTAGTCATTGTTAGATGCTTCTTCGTAAAACCTGGCATTTTAATGTCTGTCTAGCATCTTAGGACTCCAGATCATTGGGCCTTCAGACCTCCTGGCCTGGGATTCAACACTATATATGTTTATAGTTGAATAGGAGTATTAGACAGGAAAGCCACTCAGGTGTCTAATATTGCAGGATAAATATTGGTAGAGCAGACATTGTGGTTGGTGGATTCTGCTGATTTTTACTTGGTAATGTACTCTGCCTTCTGTACATAGATCTGGTGAGATAGTGGTCATGTCCGGTGAAGGCTCTGGAGTGCCTAAGAGGAAAGCTGGAAAGCATGTGCAAAGTACTCATGCACAAAGCGCTTAACTCTCCCCCATCATACCGTGTCATAGACATTCGGCAAAACAGTCTCCATGTCCAGAATGGACTGCCATACAGGGAACAAGAGGCTGACTGTCATCAGCGTGCAAGAACTAACTTTGCCCATTTTAATAACAAACAGAAACACCTACTCTTGGCAGTCTAGGTTTCCTACTTGTGCTGGTGGGAGGATCTGTGTTTCTTGGGGTCCACAAATTTCTTTCTATCCCTGGGGAAACCTGCTATGCTGCCTTTTATTAATCACACTTATGGACCTAGTAGGTGCCAGGGAGGGACTGCAGGGATCTGAACTGGGTGGCTGAATTTATTCCAACTCTGTTTTAGGAACCATCAAGCCTTAGGGTAGGGGAGTGGGGGCTCCCAGATGCATTTGGGGTGGAGGGGGAGATGCAAAGAGATAACTCTAAATAGAGAGGCTATATAGAATAATATTGTATTATTACTTAAGGGACTCTCAGAGAAGTTCCTTAACGTCTATAGGGACAGGGGCCTGTATCCCCCGTTTCAGGAATGATATTAAGGATGCTAAGCAGGCTCTTGCAGGGAAAGCAATGGCACCCCACTGCAGTATTCTTGTCTGGAAAATTCCATGGACGGAGGAGCCTGGTGGGCTGCAGTCCATGGGATCACTAAGAGTCGACACAACTGAGCAAATNGGTCAGAAAAGGATGTGGGTTCTAATTATGAGGACTGTCCACACTGTGATGGTATTCTGTCCACAGGGTACCTGCCACAAGGACACCAGGGCTCCAGTTCCAGGTAAAGCATCTAAAAGACAGGGCTTAACCATGTTATCTCAGGGCTTCCCTAGTAGCTCAGCTGGTAAAGAATCCACCTGCAATACAGGAGACCCTGATTTGATTCCTAGGTCAGGAAGATCCCCTGGAGAAGGGAAAGACTACCCACTCCAGTGTTCTGGCCTGGAGAATTCCGTGGACTGTATAGTCCATGGGGTGGCAAAGAGTCAGACATGACTGAGCGACTTTCACTTTCACTCCACATGTTATCTCAACCCAGACACGTGGAGTTTTGAGAGCTTCATCATCAGCATCAAAGCCATCAAATTTGTGAGGCACTAGAGAATCTTCTTTGATGCTTCTAAAGGACACTCAGCACCAATAGCTTCATCAGGGGAAAGGAGGGCATTGCTTAGACATGGAAGCAGGGAGGAATGACTAACCACTGGAAAGCCTTTGAAGCATGTTTAGTCATTGTTAGATGCTTCTTCGTAAAACCTGGCATTTTAATGTCTGTCTAGCATCTTAGGACTCCAGATCATTGGGCCTTCAGACCTCCTGGCCTGGGATTCAACACTATATATGTTTATAGTTGAATAGGAGTATTAGACAGGAAAGCCACTCAGGTGTCTAATATTGCAGGATAAATATTGGTAGAGCAGACATTGTGGTTGGTGGATTCTGCTGATTTTTACTTGGTAATGTACTCTGCCTTCTGTACATAGATCTGGTGAGATAGTGGTCATGTCCGGTGAAGGCTCTGGAGTGCCTAAGAGGAAAGCTGGAAAGCATGTGCAAAGTACTCATGCACAAAGCGCTTAACTCTCCCCCATCATACCGTGTCATAGACATTCGGCAAAACAGTCTCCATGTCCAGAATGGACTGCCATACAGGGAACAAGAGGCTGACTGTCATCAGCGTGCAAGAACTAACTTTGCCCATTTTAATAACAAACAGAAACACCTACTCTTGGCAGTCTAGGTTTCCTACTTGTGCTGGTGGGAGGATCTGTGTTTCTTGGGGTCCACAAATTTCTTTCTATCCCTGGGGAAACCTGCTATGCTGCCTTTTATTAATCACACTTATGGACCTAGTAGGTGCCAGGGAGGGACTGCAGGGATCTGAACTGGGTGGCTGAATTTATTCCAACTCTGTTTTAGGAACCATCAAGCCTTAGGGTAGGGGAGTGGGGGCTCCCAGATGCATTTGGGGTGGAGGGGGAGATGCAAAGAGATAACTCTAAATAGAGAGGCTATATAGAATAATATTGTATTATTACTTAAGGGACTCTCAGAGAAGTTCCTTAACGTCTATAGGGACAGGGGCCTGTATCCCCCGTTTCAGGAATGATATTAAGGATGCTAAGCAGGCTCTTGCAGGGAAAGCAATGGCACCCCACTGCAGTATTCTTGTCTGGAAAATTCCATGGACGGAGGAGCCTGGTGGGCTGCAGTCCATGGGATCACTAAGAGTCGACACAACTGAGCAAATTCACTTTCACGCATTGGAGAAGGAAATGGCAACCCACTCCAGTATTCTTGCCTAGAGAATCCCAGGGATGGGGGAGCCTGGTGGGCTGCCATCTATGGGGTCGCACAGAGTCGGACATGGCTGAAGCGACTTAGCAGCAGCAGCAGCAGCAAGCAGACACTTGACTGCGTATGCTTGCTCAGTTATAATCCTTGATGGACCATTACTCATTTTGCGAAATAGAGCCAAGTTCCTCTTTCCCTCCTTCCCTCTCCCCTAGCTATTTTGCTTTGCTAAGTAATGGATAAGACATGGATCTTATTCCCAAGTCATTTATTTATGTTCTTGGGGAGATTAGACATTTGCGAGAAGGAAGAATGTAATAAAAGCCATACTGGAAATCCAGATAATGAACTGGAGGAGTTCAGAGGAGAGGGATGTCATTTCCAGTCAGGATGGGGAGGAGATTACAGATTGTCATGTTTGGGGGCTTAATATTTAGTAAGAATCCCTCAGGAAATGGGGATGGAATGGGAGCGAGCCCTTTCTGGGCTGAGTGGTTGGATGGAGTGAATCAGGGAGGTCAGTAAGCGTGGGGCATGAATGGCAAATGACAGGGAGATGATTTTGACTGGAGTAAAGGGTACACAAGCTTAGGGAGGAAGAAGTTTCAGTGGTGGGTAGGTAGAAATTTGCAGGGCCTTGATGGTTAATTGTTCTAGCTGAAAACATTGTTAGAAATGGCCGGGTTCACTGCCAAAGACAGAACAAACTGGCAGAAGCTAGATCTGCTCAGGGGACTGGGGTAGGAGTGGTGGGGCAAGTCTAGGCTGCAAACAAGGCATTGGAAGGGAGACTCAGAGGAATATGGCAGCAGACGACAAGGTGGTCACTCTCCTTGCCTGGGTGAGTGGAGCTGGTGTTGGGAGGTGGCTGACAGATCTTAAGGCTGGGAGATGCTGGTACTGGAAAATCTAGCACTAGGTGGCCTTGAGAAATGTTGTCCAGGAGGGAGATTCAATAAGAAGGTCGGTCAGCAGTCAGCAGGCTCCAGCTGCTAAGCTCAGGTTCATGGGGGCACTTCCAAACTCTGGAAGGAGGAAAAAGTGGAATGGAGAGTGAAATGCAAGGCCCCCACCGCAGAGGGACCAGGCAGACTTCCAAGCCAGGAGTCAGACATGGAACACAGGGGCCTGACTCTAAGGAGGAGCGGAAATCTGATGCTCCATTCCAGAGCACTGAGCCAAGGTCTTTTCATTCCTTCTGCATAAGGTTATGACTGGTCTTAGACGCTGGGTCCACAGGTGGGAGCATCCACATCCCATCAATGTGGATGGGAGGATGCAGATCCGGAGGAAAGGCAGCGTCTGCTGCTGGCTAAAGAGTCAGGGCTTTATCTGCTGGCTACAGAGCAAAAATGCGGAAAAATTAAAACATGGGATATCTTAAGTAGAGCTATATTTCAGGAAGATTCGTTTGATCCTAATGAGTCAAATGAACTGAAGTAAGTTCTCACCTGTAACAAATTTCTTCTTCCTGAGTCCTTCTCCCATGTGTTCACTTCTCTCCATACCTTTTCCAGTACTGTAGGGTTAAAGAAACTAGATTATTAAAATTAATTATTAATTTCATTAATTATTAATTAATTTCATTATTTAAATGGCTCCTAGAAAAGTTAAAATGTCCTAAGTGGCTCACACATATTTATATGGTGGCCATGCTGCTGAAATCGTTTCTCCATACTGCAGTCAGATCTGTTTAAAATGTGACTCTTCTCATGTCACTTTACTGGGTGATATCTTTTCACGGTTTCCACTGATCCAGGATGAAGTATGAAGTCCAGATTCTTTCACGTGGCTCCCAGGCTCTTCGTAATCTGACTCTTTCAGCATCTCAGCAGTGCCTTCCCACTGCACTCACCCTTCAGGCTATCAAAGTACATTCAGTTGTACCTGTGAAATTACTTTCTTCTCATTGGCATCAATGCCTTTGTTCATGTCATCCCTTTTCCTGAACTAAGCATTCTCCTCCTAGATTCAGTTCAGTTCAGTCCCTCAGCCGTGTCCGACTCTCTGCGACCCCATGGACTGCAGCATGCCAGGCCTCCCTGTCCATCACTAGCTCCCAGAGTTCACTCAAACTCATGTCCATTGAGTCGGTGATGCCATCCAAACATCTCATCCTCTGTCGTCCCCTTCTCCCGCCTTCAATCTTCCCCAGCATCAGAGTCTTTTCCAATGAGTCAGCTCTTCTCATCAGGTGGCCAGCGTATTGGAGTTTCAGCATCAGTCCTGGCAATGAATATTCAGGACTGATATCCTTTAGAATGGACTGGTTGGATCTCCTTGCAGTCCAAGGGACTCTCAAGAGTCTTTTCCAACACCGCAGCTCAAAAGCATCAATTCTTCGGTGTTCAGCTTTCTTTAGGGTCCAACTCTCATATCCATACATAACTACTGGAAAAACCATAGCTTTGATTAGATGGACCTTTGTTGGCAAAGTAATGTCTTTGCTTTTTAATATGCTGTCTAGGCTGGCCATAACTTTTCTTACAAGGAGCAAGCGTCTTTTAACTTCATGGCTGCAGTCACCATCTGCAGTGATTTTAGAGCCCCCCAAAATAAAGTCTGTCACTGTTTTCACTGTTTTCCCATCTATTTGCCATGAAGTGATGGGACCAGATGCCATGATCTTAGTTTTTCTGAATGTTGAGTTTTAAGCCAACTTTTTCACTCTCCTCTTTCACTTTCATCAAGAGGCTCTTTAGTAGTTCTTTGCCTTCTGCTATAAGGGTGGTGTCATTTGCATATCTGAGGTTATCGATGTTTCTCCCAGCAATCTTGATTCTAGCTTGTGCTTCATCCAGTCCAGCGTTTCTCATGATGTACTCTGCATATAAGTTAAAATAAGCAGGGTGACAATATATAGCCTTGACGTACTCCTTTTCCTATTTGGAACCAGTCCGTTGTTCCATGTCCAGTTCTAATTGTTGCTTCTTAACCTGCATACCGATTTCTCAGGAGGCAGGTCAGGTGGTCTGGTATTCCCATCTCTTGAAGAATTTTCCGCAGTTTGTTGTGATCCACACAGTCAAAGGCTTTANAGATACATAACTACTGGAAAAACCATAGCTTTGATTAGATGGACCTTTGTTGGCAAAGTAATGTCTTTGCTTTTTAATATGCTGTCTAGGCTGGCCATAACTTTTCTTACAAGGAGCAAGCGTCTTTTAACTTCATGGCTGCAGTCACCATCTGCAGTGATTTTAGAGCCCCCCAAAATAAAGTCTGTCACTGTTTTCACTGTTTTCCCATCTATTTGCCATGAAGTGATGGGACCAGATGCCATGATCTTAGTTTTTCTGAATGTTGAGTTTTAAGCCAACTTTTTCACTCTCCTCTTTCACTTTCATCAAGAGGCTCTTTAGTAGTTCTTTGCCTTCTGCTATAAGGGTGGTGTCATTTGCATATCTGAGGTTATCGATGTTTCTCCCAGCAATCTTGATTCTAGCTTGTGCTTCATCCAGTCCAGCGTTTCTCATGATGTACTCTGCATATAAGTTAAAATAAGCAGGGTGACAATATATAGCCTTGACGTACTCCTTTTCCTATTTGGAACCAGTCCGTTGTTCCATGTCCAGTTCTAATTGTTGCTTCTTAACCTGCATACCGATTTCTCAGGAGGCAGGTCAGGTGGTCTGGTATTCCCATCTCTTGAAGAATTTTCCGCAGTTTGTTGTGATCCACACAGTCAAAGGCTTTAGTGTAATCAATAAAGCAGACGTAGATGTTTTTCTGGCATTCTCTTGCTTTTTCGATGAATGAACGGATGTTGGCAATTTGATCTCTGGTTCCTCTGCCTTTTCTAAATCCAGCTTGAACATCTGGAATTTCATGGTTCTTATACTGTTGAAAATGTTCACGCTCATTTTTGCTTCCCATTAAAGTTGCAGCTTTAGACATCCCTGACTCCTTAACTCTGGATTAAGAGCCTGTAGACACTAGGGGTCTCACCTTATGCTCCCTCCAAAAAGCATTCCTGCATTCTTTTTACAAGGTCCCATATCCTGGTCTCTCTCCTTCCTAAGATGGTAAGCCCTCTGAAAGCAGGGGCTCTGTATCGATCCTCCAGTTTGCCCAGCGCTTAGCACAGCACTTGGAGCGTAATGGCTGCCTGCGTGATTGTATGAATGGATGGGGCCCTTGTGCTAGGTCTGCGGAACCTGAGCCAGGATAGGGGCTCTGGGCATGAAAAGGATAAAACACTCATGAAAGAGTCAGTAAGGACACAGTTCTTGACAGTTGGCAACTGTGTGGCTACACCTCTGATTACTAATAGGCACGGGAAGGGCTACCCACTAATATTCTTGCCTGGAGAATTCCATGGACAGAGAAGCCTGTAGGGCTACAGTCCACAGGATAGCAAAAGAGTCAGGCACATCTGAGCAGCTAACACTTAAACTTTTTTTCCATGAAGAACTAATGTACTTCATGAGGTGCCGTAAGTCCTAAAAACATACAGACAAGAATGTAGACAAATGTTCTGGAAATAAAAATGTATCCTTTTGAAAGTGGCATGATATTTGGAGTCAAAAGACTTGGCTCTAAGCACTTATATTGTCTTTGCAGTCGTGGCATTTCAGTTTCTTAAGTCATAAAATGGAGATAGTGATACCTCTACTTTTGGGAGTCGTGAGGATTAAGGGAACTAATGTACGTAGAATCATTTCGTAAACTGCAAAATGACAGAAAGTGTTAGTGGTTACCAACGCAAAGATATGTGTATCTGTAAACAGATGAGAGTCATGCTGTAGTGACTAAATTACACATAATTCTGAGCTACGTCAGGGATGTAAATCTCAAACCACCAGAGCACAGAGGAACTCGGACAGCCTGCACCGGGTGAAGTTACACCTTTCCATTCATACAATTTGAGGAATGAATGCTCTATGAGACAGTGAGCCAGAAGGGCGATGGGTGAGTGCGCGTATGTGGTATGAGGCGGGCTGGGTGGCCTCCTTCCCTCTGCCTGGTCTGGGATGGCCTCACATTTGACTCCAAGCTTGAAGGTGTTAGGCATTCGATTGTGTCTGACTCTTTGCCACCCCGTGGCCTGTAGCCCGCCAGGCTCCTCTGTCCATGGAATTTCCCAGGCAAGAATACTGGAGTGGGTGGCCATTTCCTTCCCCAGGGAATCTTCCCAGGAATCGAACCCAGGTCTCCTGCATTGCAGACAGACTCTGTACCGTCTGAGCCAAAGAAGTCAAGCTTAGGCTCACATTTTGGTTTTTTCAATCTGTGGGATCAATTACATATACATTTATACTCATCTTCCTGATACATTTTCCCTTTTAGCATTATGAAATGTCTCTTTTTCTTGTGGTGTTCTGTGCCTTGAAGTCTATGTTTTAAACTTTATTTATTTATTTTTGGCTCATTCCCCAAATCCTTCTGCTCAGATTTCTCTCTCCTCTCCCTCTCTGCTTCCCTCAAACCCTTCCCCTTCCACCTGGACATTCTATTTGTCCTTCAAGTCTCTGTCAGGAGGCTCATAGCATTCACCATCTCTAAAGTTGCTTTTTCCTCCCTTGAAGGAGAACTCACTCTTCTCTCTCATTCCCTGGTCAGGGGTCGCACCAGCTCTGAGTATTTTCAAGGTGGACTTGCAAGCGGTCCTTCCAACCAGCCTGTATCCCTGCTCCCCGACAGGGACTGGACTCTCACCTGTTTGTGCTCAGATGGCTGTTCTAAGCAGAACAAACTGTAACACTCGCATTCTGATTTGGAATTTGGAGTCTGTATGGTTTCCTGTTGTTTGCTGTTGAGTCGCTTCAATCTTGTCTTTTTGTGACCCTGTGGACTGCAGCCTGCCAGGCTCCTCTGCCCATGAGATTTTCCAGGCAAGAATACTGGAATGGGTTGTCATTTCCTCCTCCAGGGGATCTTCCCACCCAGGGATGGAAGCAGCGTCTCCTGCATTGGCAGGTGGGTGCTTTACCACTGAGCGAGCAGAGAAGCCCAGANCCTCTGATTACTAATAGGCACGGGAAGGGCTACCCACTAATATTCTTGCCTGGAGAATTCCATGGACAGAGAAGCCTGTAGGGCTACAGTCCACAGGATAGCAAAAGAGTCAGGCACATCTGAGCAGCTAACACTTAAACTTTTTTTCCATGAAGAACTAATGTACTTCATGAGGTGCCGTAAGTCCTAAAAACATACAGACAAGAATGTAGACAAATGTTCTGGAAATAAAAATGTATCCTTTTGAAAGTGGCATGATATTTGGAGTCAAAAGACTTGGCTCTAAGCACTTATATTGTCTTTGCAGTCGTGGCATTTCAGTTTCTTAAGTCATAAAATGGAGATAGTGATACCTCTACTTTTGGGAGTCGTGAGGATTAAGGGAACTAATGTACGTAGAATCATTTCGTAAACTGCAAAATGACAGAAAGTGTTAGTGGTTACCAACGCAAAGATATGTGTATCTGTAAACAGATGAGAGTCATGCTGTAGTGACTAAATTACACATAATTCTGAGCTACGTCAGGGATGTAAATCTCAAACCACCAGAGCACAGAGGAACTCGGACAGCCTGCACCGGGTGAAGTTACACCTTTCCATTCATACAATTTGAGGAATGAATGCTCTATGAGACAGTGAGCCAGAAGGGCGATGGGTGAGTGCGCGTATGTGGTATGAGGCGGGCTGGGTGGCCTCCTTCCCTCTGCCTGGTCTGGGATGGCCTCACATTTGACTCCAAGCTTGAAGGTGTTAGGCATTCGATTGTGTCTGACTCTTTGCCACCCCGTGGCCTGTAGCCCGCCAGGCTCCTCTGTCCATGGAATTTCCCAGGCAAGAATACTGGAGTGGGTGGCCATTTCCTTCCCCAGGGAATCTTCCCAGGAATCGAACCCAGGTCTCCTGCATTGCAGACAGACTCTGTACCGTCTGAGCCAAAGAAGTCAAGCTTAGGCTCACATTTTGGTTTTTTCAATCTGTGGGATCAATTACATATACATTTATACTCATCTTCCTGATACATTTTCCCTTTTAGCATTATGAAATGTCTCTTTTTCTTGTGGTGTTCTGTGCCTTGAAGTCTATGTTTTAAACTTTATTTATTTATTTTTGGCTCATTCCCCAAATCCTTCTGCTCAGATTTCTCTCTCCTCTCCCTCTCTGCTTCCCTCAAACCCTTCCCCTTCCACCTGGACATTCTATTTGTCCTTCAAGTCTCTGTCAGGAGGCTCATAGCATTCACCATCTCTAAAGTTGCTTTTTCCTCCCTTGAAGGAGAACTCACTCTTCTCTCTCATTCCCTGGTCAGGGGTCGCACCAGCTCTGAGTATTTTCAAGGTGGACTTGCAAGCGGTCCTTCCAACCAGCCTGTATCCCTGCTCCCCGACAGGGACTGGACTCTCACCTGTTTGTGCTCAGATGGCTGTTCTAAGCAGAACAAACTGTAACACTCGCATTCTGATTTGGAATTTGGAGTCTGTATGGTTTCCTGTTGTTTGCTGTTGAGTCGCTTCAATCTTGTCTTTTTGTGACCCTGTGGACTGCAGCCTGCCAGGCTCCTCTGCCCATGAGATTTTCCAGGCAAGAATACTGGAATGGGTTGTCATTTCCTCCTCCAGGGGATCTTCCCACCCAGGGATGGAAGCAGCGTCTCCTGCATTGGCAGGTGGGTGCTTTACCACTGAGCGAGCAGAGAAGCCCAGAAGCTCCCAGGCACACCATCTCCTCTTGCCTGCTGGCTTTGGTCACTCCCTTGCCTGCCTCCCTGACTTGAGACCTGGGGCCAGGATGTGCGGTTGGCACCTTATGCATAGCATGTGCTCTGTTGAAGTCCTTAAAATAGTTATTTATTTACCTGACCCTTCCCAGAGAATTATTTGAGGGATTATGGGGTTATATAAAATAAAACAAAAGCATACTTCATGTTTCCAAGGGACATGTGTCCAGTTACTATATTGTGCTCAGCCATGTCTGACTCTGTGACCCTGTGGACTGTCAGCCACCAGATGGGATTTCCCAGGCAAGAATACTGGAGTGGGTTGCCGTTTCCTTTTCTAGGGCATCTTCCTGACTCAGGGATCTAACCCATGTCTCTAGTATGTTATACTATTAAGCCAATTAGTACCACTTCTTTTTTAGGAAAAATGTGTAGAACCATCATATTTGGCATGTTTGATGAACTAGGCCGTGCCCAGGGCTCTATTTGATCTGTGAGCCCTCTGAGTCCTGGCCCTCCCCCTGTTCTGCTGCCTCTGCCTAGACTTCTCGCTCCTTCTCCCTCATCCACTTCTTCTCCTACTTCTAAGTCCATCTCAGCTTTCAGAGCTCACTGTGGAGATCATTTTCTCTGGGAAGCAATCCCTGAAATCCTATGGGCTCAGCCTGTGTACTCCAACAGCATCCCTTCTCTCTGCACTTAGTGTCCTGTCACATACAGGGTTTGTTCGGCTTCTCCCTCTCATCCATCAGTGCCAGGAGGCATTCACCAGGACTGCTTGTTGACAGTTATTTCTGCAGTGCCTAGCACAGTGCCTGCTTTGTAGTGAACATGCAAATATTCATTGCACAGGAGTTCATAAATGGGTAAAAGAATCCCTTTGAGAGCCCAGAACAATTTCAGAATCAGAGTACATGAGGGTCAGTCTTCGAATATTATGATCTAGCCTTTGGCTAAGTGACTTTCTGATTTCTGTTCTATTTAACAGGTATATTCATTAGAATGTAGGTCTGGCTACTTGTAACAGAGAGCCAAATTCACAACAATTTAAACAAGAAAGACTTCTAATTCTCTCCCACAAAATAGTCCAGAGACAGACTGTCCAGCACTGGTGATGCAGCTCTGTTCTGTGAGATGATAGTCAGAGTCGGGCTGCTTCTGTCTTGATCTGATCTCCACCACCCCAAGACAACACGCTTTCACATGGTTCATGGTCACAAGAAAATCCTGGGCGGTCCAGTTTAGCCCTGGAATCCTGGGAACCTGGAAGTGATGCTAAGACCTCCTGGACCCTCTTTGGACAGCTTGAGTCTGATACTGATTTCTAGGACTAATCACGTTGAGGCGTTTCCCACTGCTTACCCATCCTTTGCAGGTGGCGAGGACCAAGGACTTAGTTTGAGTTGGGCATGTATGCCAGGAATGCCAGCTAGTCTTCATACTAAGGTCATGAGCCTTCAGCCAAGGGTGGTGTGGTTTTCTGAGGTACAGGACACACTGACTTCACAGAAAGACATCCTGCCTAGCTACTGGAGAGGAATTCCTTCGAATAATGTTAAATATATTATCTATTTGACTATAAGTAAACGTATATTAATTGTTTTGTTCTAAGGTTGCCATATAACTTACAGTTGTACTCTCATTTCTTGACAGTGCCTTTCTGTTGAATTTCTGGAGAGAAATAATGAGATTTTTATGATTAAGGTTCAAGACGAAGGCCAATCTACTCTATCAATTCTCTCATCCTATAATACATACACACTCACTCAGTTCAGACACACACATACACCTCACCCAATACCCTACCTCCCACTGCATGCATCCAGAACTCCCCTTTTCCACAACACGCACACACACACACACACACACACACACACACACACACACGTACCCATTATCTCTGGATGGAAAGGGAAGAAAAACCAGGATAGGCAGCTTTCTAGAGCATCCGCTATTCTATCTAGAAGTTGAATCAACCAAGGGTTATGACTCCTCCTGTCCTCCTGCCCTGAACTAAATACATTTTCATTCTATAGACCTCGCTTCATGTCCTAGACAAAACAGGATAAGTATGAGTTAGTACCAGTTGATTCTGCCAGTTTAACAGGAAAATAACAAGAACCAAAGATCTGTCTAAAATTTGTTCCTGGCAAAGGCAATATTTGAGATATTTTCTGATTTTTAAAAAGACATCTAATTGATATGTGGCTCACAAGAAACTCTCTAAAACAGTGAGATCTACTTTTCTTTGTGTCTTTGTGTCTTTCTGCGTGAGTAGTTACCATACTTGCAGCATTTGGGTTAATTATGATGAAAGTTAGATTTCCATCATATATGTTTTTCTTTTCTTTCCACCTTCTCCAGAGTTCTCCTTTAAGGCAGAAACTTTCCATTCTTGGTTTCATCCAAAAGACAAATATTTCTGGGAAAACACCACATTTAAGCTATTCAGCAATTCTGGTGTTATGTAACTGACCACACTAGGACTTTCAATTAACTTTGGTTACATTTTATTGAAGCGTGTCACAGACTAGAATAACTAGTGATAATTGAATTAAAAAAAACCTTTTGTACGTCTTTAAACAGGGAAAAATCCTCTTCAAAAGTGTGCCGCATCTTGTGACGATGACAGAAAGTAAATCTTTAGTCATTTGAAGTGTTCTGAAGTTCACTGACTGTATTCCAAGATTGATTTTAGTGTGTTTGAGAATTTTTAGTGGCAGTAGGCTTTCCTTTCAGCTTTAGTTTCCATAAAACCCAAGCTCTCCCAGTTCCCCTTCCCTCTCTCTCTCGTCCTCTGGTTACTTTTGTTTGGTTATCTTCAGTTGTAGATATGCATTTTGAGATTGTTTAGACAGTCTCTTCACGTGAGGGAGAATTATGCGTGTTAGTGATTTCAAACAACTTCCTATACGTCCTCACTTGCCGCTCCCTTTCGCCATTTCTAGTCTTTATCTTTCCTTCCCATCACTTCAATATCTCTATTTTCTTTCTCTCCTTAATTGAACTGATCATATTTTCACCCACAGCAAAATGCCCCTCGCATTTTCTCTTTGTTTTCATGCCTCTACCACAATCCCAGTGTCCCACTCTTAAAAACTTGCAGGTCTTTTTTTTTTTATTCTTCCCCTCTTCATTTCCTTGCAACATGCTGCCTATCCTCAAGTTGCAACATTTGTTTTTCCAAAATGTCATTCAGACTCTAGTTCAAAATCCTTATCTTGTCTCAGCCTAGGTGTTGATTATTTGGCAAGTACATGACTATAATAGCTTCCTATCTGATGACCCTACCACTCCACTTTCTTACCTCTAAGCCATCCTTTGGACAAGTATTAGAATCATCTTGTTCACACTCTTTAATCATTTCAATTTCCTCTTAAATCAGGGATCTCCACCATCCAACTTCTTTATTTAAACTTCGTTTCCCTGGACTACATTAGCCACTTTTCTAAGCAATTATTATCCTCTGAAGCTTCTATTCTTCCTACTGGAAGACTTCCTTTTCTTCCTTCCAGTACATCTTGCTTTGTTTGTTTGTTTTTCCTTCAAAGCTAGTGGTAACACAGCGTTAATAAAAACTGTAGTTATCCGCGTAACACAGCGTTAATAAAAACTGTAGTTATCCGTGAGTCCTTCAAGGGCACTCGCCACCTGGCCCCTTTTCGCAGCTTCCTCTCAGAGACACGCTGCTCAGTACCCTGCTCTCTAAATCTGCACCTGCTGATCTGTGGTTTTGTAAAGTCATTTTTAATTTTTTCCCTTTATGTTCTTTTTCTGCTTCTAGAGTATAAGCAACCTTAAGGTAGAGATAATATCTAAGATTTATTTATGGTCAGTTCAGTTCACTTGCTCAGTAGTGTCTAACTCTTTGCGACCCCATAGACTGTAGCACACCAGGCTTCCCTGTCCATCACCAACTCCCGGAGCTTGCTCAAACTTATGTCCATTGAGTCAGTGATGCCATCCAACTATCTCATCCTCTGTCATCCCCTTCTCCTGCCTTAAATCTTTCCCAGCATCAGAGTCTTTTCCAAGAGTCAGTTCTTCGCATCAGGTGGCCAAAGTATTGGAGTTTCAGCTTCAGCATCAGTCCTTCCAATGAATACTCAGGACTGATCTCCTTTAGGATTGACTGGTTTGATCTCCTTGAAGTCCAAGGGACTCTTAAGAGTCTTCTCCAATGCCACAGTTCAAAAGCATCAGTTCTTCGGTGCTCAGCCTTCTTCACAGTCCAACTCTCACATCCATACATGACTACTGGAAAAACCATACCTTTGACTAGACAGATCTTTGTTGGCAAAGTAATGTCTCTACTTTTTAATATGCTGTCTAGGTTGGTCCTAGCTTTTCTTCCAAGGAGCAAGTGTCTTTTAATTTCATGGCTGCAGTCACCATCTGCAGTGATTCTGGAGCCCAAGAAAATTTATACTTATAGTTATTTATATTAAGCTTATATTTATTTACTCAGCAGCAATTACTAAGCACTTGCTGAATTTATAGCATGAATTTATCTATGTATTTCTCTGTTAATAAGTCAAATAGTTATTTATTGAGCATCTATCATGTGTTAGGTACTGTGTGAGCTGCTGGAGTACAATGATGAGAAAACTGACATTACCTCTGCCTTCATAGAGTTTGGGGGAAATGGATATTTTTCAAATAATCATACAGTTTGATGAAAAATTATAAATGTGATACAACTGCAAAGGGAGAAGGTGCCATGAGAGCACATATTAGGGTGCTTTAGCCCAACTGGGAGAGGAGAGGAAGGAGGAATGTCCCCCAAAGAGGGAATCACATGAGTAAAGGCTCTGTGATGCTGGGGAGCCAGGTATGTTCAAGACATTGGAAGAAGACTGGAGGTGGGGGACTTCCCTGGTGGTCCAGTGGCTAATACTCCATGCTTTTAATGCAGGAAGCCTGTGTTTTTTTCCTGGTCAGGGAACTAGACCCCACGTGCCACAGTGAGGATCCTGCGTGCTGCAGCTAGGGCCTGGCACAGTCAAGTAAATAAATAAGAAAGAAAGACTGGGGTCGCTGAGCCCAGAGAGTGTATAGAAAGTGAAGTGGAAGAGGCCAACCTGGGCAAGACTTTATGGAATATGAAAAGGATTTAGGTTTTTATTTTTAGCAATGGGGGAGCTACTAGAGGGATTTCAAATAGGTAGCCAGTGGAAATTTGTTGTATGCCTCAGGGAACTCAAACTGGGGCTCTGTGACCATCTAGAGGAATGGGATGAGGTGGGATGTGGGAGGGAGGTTCACGAGGGACATGGAACAACAGACTGGTTCCAAATAGGAAAAGGAGTACATCAAAGCTGTATATTGTCACCCTGCTTATTTAACTTATATGCAGAATACATCATGAGAAATGCTGGACTGGAAGAAACACAAGCTGGAATCAAGATTGCTGGGAGAAATATCAATAACCTCAGATATGCAGATGACACCACCCTTATGGCAGAAAGTGAAGAGGAACTAAAGAGCCTCTTGATGAAAGTGAAAGAGGAGAGTGAAAAAGTTGGCTTAAGGCTTAACATTCAGAAAACAAAGATCATGGCATCCAGTCCCATCACTTCATGGGAGATAGACGGGGAAACAGTGGAAACAGTGTCAAACTTTATTTTTCTGGGCTCCAAAATCACTGCAGATGGTAACTGCAGACACGAAATCAAAAGATGCTTACTCCTTGGAAGAATAGTTATGACCAACCTAGATAGCATATTCAAAAGCAGAGACATTACTTTGCCGACTAAGGTCCGTCTAGTCAAGGCTATGGTTTTTCCAGTAGTCATGTATGGATGCGAGAGTTGGACTGTGAAGAAGGCTGAGCACCGAAGAAT
>SJYA01002524.1:4628054-4733503 GCA_006410615.1 Neotragus moschatus
ATGCTAAAGCTGAAGCTCCAGTACTTTGGCCACCTCATGCGAAGAGTTGACTCATTGGAAAAGACTCTGATGCTGGGAGGGATTGGGGGCAGGAGAAGAAGGGGATGACCGAAGATGAGATGGCTGGATTTTGGCATCACTGACTCCATCGGCGTGAGTCTAAGTGAACTCTGGGAGTTGGTGATGGACAGGGAGGCCTGGCGTGCTGCAATTCATGGGGTCGCAAAGAGTCAGACACGACTGAGCAACTCAACTGAACTGACTGATGACTGATTCATGTTGCTATATGCCAGAAACCAACACAATATTGTAAAGCAATCATCTTTCAATTAAAAATAAATAAATTGAGAAAAAATAAGAATAGGAGGTGATGGTATGGTGATTTAAAAAGATTACTCTGATCCCTGCATGGAGGTAGTTTGAGGTAGGAGAAGACACAAAGTGTTGTATTTTTCTGTGCCATATAGAGACTCGAGGTTGCTCACTGACTAACCAGTCTGGTTCTTTGTGTCATGAAGTTTTATCTTCAAGCTGGAAAATCTTGAGCGTCTCAATCTCTAGGTCTGATTTTTCATGTAGTCAGTTTCTTGTAGCTTTTGCAACTTATTGTCTTGACACCATTATCACCATCAACAACCCTAACTGAATATTAACTATGCTGCCAGATACTGTGCCAAAGACTCATTAAATTCTCATTCTGAGCCAGTGAAGGTGTTTATATCCCTGAGTTTTACAGACTTAGAGATGAGACCTTGCCTTTGAGAGAACTGGATTGATCAGGACTCAAATCTAGGTATCTCTGACCACGTGTTCTAGCAGCTTTATTTGGGTTTTCGGTACCACTTCAATATATTATGGAAAAAAGAGGTTCCTTTAGCCCTGAAACAAGATATAATTTGGCTCATTGCCCAGTAACTTCTTCCAGAGTCTTGGTCAAAGCCCATCCTGGCATTAGGTCACCCATCTCCCAGTTTGTAGAATGTTTTGTTACATATCACAGAGACCTGCCATTATGTCTGAGCTGATCTTTTCAACCATGTGAACACATTTCTGGATGTCCTTTATAGAAATCTATAATTAGATGAGCTTATAATGCCTATTAGCCCAACTTACAAACAGTATTCCAGTGACCAACTTCCTCCTCAGGAAAGCATCAGCCACAATTAAGAATAACCACCCCCAACTGGTAAACTATTAGTTGAGAAGCATTTATCATCGTGGCCAGAGGAGTCTTCTGCCTTTGGCCTGCCATCTGTCAAGTGCTATTTATGCTTCTTCTGTCTCCATTTTCTACCCCCTAAGGCAGCCTCTTCTTTGGTAGGTCCATCTAAAATTGACTTGTAATTTGCTTGCCTAAATAAATAACTCCCTTGTAACAGAGCATAGAAAAACTTTAACTCCCACCTCATAGTATGTCCGTGATAATTAGTAAAAATAACTTTGGGCTCTCAGAAAATAGTAACAAATCTCTACTGCTTTGAGTGTTTGGAGGACTGGTCATCTTTAACTAAGCATGACTGGTTCCTTACCTTTGGCAAAGCAAGGTTGAAAGTTCAAGCAAAGAGTTGGTGAATGGAGCAACCCCCGTTAGCAGAGCTAGAAACAGCCATAGCAGGAAGGCTGAAGAAGGAACGTTAATGAGCAACATAGTTTACAAGCCTGAAGATTAGGGGGAAGCATTTCATAGGGGTGTTGAGAGGATTAAGTGGTTTACATTTGGACAAACCTTCGATATTGTTGGGGGAAGGAGTTAAGAAGAAGCAACAGACTTATTTGTTTATGTACCTCACCAGAAGTGTTTTTTTAGGGACCTATAGATAGTTAAGCTTCCCAGGTGGCTCAGTGGTAAAGAATCCTACCGCCAATGGAGGAAGTGCAGGTTCGATCCCTGGGTCAGGAAGATCCTCTGGAGAGGGAAACGGCACCCCGCTCCAGTATTCTTGCCTGGAGAATCAATCCCATGGTCAGAGCAGCCTGGCAGGCTACAGTCTATGGGGTCAAAAAGAGTCGGACACGACTGAGTGACTGAGCGTGCATGCACGGAATGCTAAAGGGATACATAGTTTGTGAATAAAATGGTGCCAAGTGGCTATTATCAGTTCCACTCAAAAGTGGGAAAGTTTTTCAAGCTCATCTCTTTAGGTAAGGGCTTTAGAAAAGCAGAGGCAATATGCACTCAGCAGCCCTAATGCGTGGAAGGAGAGTCCTGGCCCCTCAGTTACTTAGCTTTTTTCACGGAGCTGTTGTTATTACTGTTGCTGTCTTTGAACCGTTTTCCCCTATACTTTCCACTGGGCGCAGGACATCGCAATCCAGCAGTGAGTTTGAGGACATATTTTAAAATATGGAATATTTTAAAATAAATATTTAAATATTGTAAACTGCAACACTTGGTTGTTCTGTCTAGCAGAAAACCAGCCTTTTTTTGAGGATTAACATTTGGACAAAATCATGTACATTATTGGGTATAAATACAAGTAGTTATTCTTGGAAAATCTCTCTGAAATGATTTAGTGAGAAGACATCATTTTAGATTTCCACACATTGCACATGTACAACTGTTCAGTGAGTCTGGGAAAATGCAGTTTGGGAGGAAGTGCGATAATAATGGAATGGAGCTTTTTTGATCATGCCCTAGGTGAGTTGTATACATATTCCATTTAATCCTTTTTCAGACTCTATGAGGTAGATGTTCGTTCCATTTTGTTATTGTTCTGGTTTAGTCATTAAGTCGTGTCCAACTCTTTTGTGACCCCATGGACTGTAGCCCACCAGGCTCTTCTGTCCATGAGATTTCCCAGGTAAGCATAGCGGAGTGGGTTGCCCTTTCCTCCTCCAGGGGATCTTCCCGACTCAGGGATCGAACCCATGTCTCCTGAATCAGCAGGCGGATTCTTTACCAGAGCCATCAGGGAAGCCCTTGTCCCATTTTACAGATGAGGAAATGAAAGCCCAGGGAAGTAGCGCCCAAGTTCACTCTTAATGTAAAACCAGGATTTGAAGCTGCATCTGCTGGAAGCCTCTTTTCCCCTCACTCATCAGGTAGGGAGTTGCTGGAGAGGAGGCTGATGAGATCTGAAACTTGACTGGAGCCTTGTGAGTTATAAGCTGCCCTTCCAAGAAGGCTTCCTGGGAGGGGCAAGTTTGAAGAAACTTCTTAATATCCCTGAACTAGAAAAATGTAAGGGGTCATCTCCAAATTCACAGCCAAAAATCAGGTTAAAGTAGTTATGAAATTAATCTGATGGGTGTTTAATTGTCCCCAGGTGTATCTTGTGTTCTTCAGGATCACTGAATGGCTTAAGAGGCAGGTGGTAGGTCTTCCACACCATTTTCCTCTGGACACTGGGGACACTCTATGCTGGTGGTCATTGAAAGGTCAAGTTGACATGCTTTCGTAAAAAAAAATAAAGCTTGATAAAAAGAGCATCCCTTCTGTCCAGTAGTTTCTGGTTGTTTGTGGGGAACTTTGCTGAGTGACTTCGAGAAGTTCTGAAGTGTCCAAAGATCTTTTTGTTTTTCCTGGATGTACCCTCACTGTCATTTATTTTTGCTTTCCTGGGAACACCAGTACACTGAATTCTCTAGCTTTTCAGTTCATAATGTATTTATTATTAACCAAAGCCCAGCCTTATGCCTTAGCATGGCAACTAGTGAGAGGCCTTTCTTTTAAAAAAAAAATTGAAAGGCTATTAAATTCATTGGGGAGAACAGTATAAAAGACATGAGCTCTAAACTTTTTTTTTTGCAATTGGCATGGAATTCTGTCATGTGCCAATGTTTGATTATATTATCATCTGGAATTTCGCTGTTGATTTACTTTCTGTTAGGCCAAAACTCCCTCCTTCAGGGTCCTCCGAATGGCTCTCTCCCCGAGGTTATCATCCCACGGCGTCCCTACGGTACAGACAACTCAACCCATGGTGACGACTCACAAAGACTCATGGACCCTCCCGGGCCGCCGGTGGCCCAATTTCCACGCTGTCAGTCTCAGCAGAACCCTCTCCTGCTTTGCCCCTTTGCCTTCCACAGTGGCCAGTTACAGTTGATGAGCCTTAAACTAGAGGGGGTAGGAAGACGTCCAGAGGCGTTTCCTGTTGGTGGTGTGCTGATTCAGGACAAGCGCAACCCTGGGGCGTGGGTTTTGGAATACCCTCTGACCAATTCTTTTTTGTTGTTGTTGTTCTTTTGAAAAACTTCCTGGCTTCTAGTACTGCCATTCTCACTGGGGTCGCCCTTATTGAATCTAAATTCCGTAGGTAACAAGCCGATAATAGACGTTTATCCGACCCCCTCCTCCCATCCTTTTTGCCTCGCTTCGCCCTTTATTTCTTTGAGCGAAGGAAGGAAAAACAGGCTTAGATCTCCGATACCACACCCGGATCTTTTGGGGGCACCTGGTGGCCAATCAGGAAAACCTGATCCACTAGAAAGGGTGGCTGGCTGCCGATCTCATTCAGAGCTGGAGAAATCACGGCGTGCTAACTTTATCCGCGGGATTTCAGAAAGGGAGAGTGTGCTCCCGAGCACAAACAGGAAAGCCTGACATCACGAAGCGGCGGGGTGGCGTGGGGAGGAGTCTGTGGCGCCCTCGCTCGCCGGCTCGCTCGCCGCGCTCCCTTTGTGGCCGAGTCGCGCGCACCGGCGGCGGCGGGCGCGTGTCTGTGCTCCGTGCGCGGCGGCCGCGCGGGGCCGGGACTTGGAGGCGCCGCGGCGGAGACGCGCGGGGATCGCGTTCGCCTGGGAGCGGGGCGCATCATGCCGCGTCCACACACCGGAGAGAAAACTGAGAATGAAATTGCTTTGGCAAGCTAAAATGGTAACGAGAACTCTGCCTTCTCCCGACGCTGCTCTGGTGGGGAATCTTCTCCCGCTTTCTCTGGGCGGGTTTTGGACTCCTTCGGAGTGAACGGAGCCATCCGATCCCAGACTTTGGAGCTCAGAGCTTTCTCCCTCGGCTTTCTCCGCCTTCCTCTTCGCGTGTCTTCTCCCTTTAAACCATACTTATTTTTCTCAGCAGTTGCCTTTGGTGTATCTGGGTTGATGTATGTCAGCAAAGGAAAACTTTTCAGGCAAGAGATCTGTGAGTCTGGGTGAACCGCGGAGCGCCTTTGAGTCCCAGCGGCTCTTTAAACACAGACTTCAAGTTTAGGGACACCCAGGGGGTCGCTGCACACAGCCTGTGTGTTGCTTTTTTCTGCACTTGCCAGGTTATTTGACGGAAATAAAAACTTTTTCCCTCCCGCTAACTTTCTGGGTTCCCAAACAATAAGAGGAGAAAAAAGACATGCGAAGCATTTCGTTCCAAAGGAACGAGCACTCTTAGCATTTTAAACACTTACTTGTGGCAGAGTTTAAAATGCAGTTTGCTCCAAGAATGGAGCCACTTGTAAAGAGACAAACTTTCTGCCAGTGAATTCTTTTTCCTCTCATTTAAGGAGGAAAAGTGAACCAGGACTAAACTTCAGTTTCTTTAAGAAAGAAAAAAAGACTTTAAAAAGGTATTTAAGATACGTGAAGGAGTCTAGGAAAAATAACTAAATGGAAAAGCCCTGGGCTCTTGATAGCATAGCAAAGGGCTGGGGGTGCCAAGAAAATCTCAGTATTCCTTCTATCACAGTGTGCCTTATGTTGCTCTGATTTATTTTGATATTTATTTTGATATTTATTTTGAACAGCCCATCTTATGCCTTGAGTGCAGTTGTAAGCAGCAAAGCAGCTGGGATAGATTGTGGTTAGTGGAGAGGGAAAAAACAAACAAACAAACAACTTTTTCTGTTTCTTTGTCCTGTCTCCTGGCAGAGCTCGATTCAGGACTGGGGTGAAGAGGTAGAGGAAGGAGCTGTTTACCATGTCACCCTCAAGAGAGTCCAGATTCAACAGGCTGCCAATAAAGGAGCGAGATGGCTCGGGGTGAGTAAAGCTGGGGAGACTGTGAGCCTTGGACTTGCAGGGCCTCTTGTTCTGTGAATATCATTATTATTTAGCAGAGGCAGGTTTTTTTTTTTTTTTTTTCTCTTCTCCATTTCTTCTCTTTTGGCCTTAAAAAGGAAACTGCCAATGATCAAGTGTTTGCACTAGCCATACTGGTCTGTTTTTGTACTTATTCTTTTCCGAAGCGTCTCCCTTAGGTTTGTCAATAATTCAGAACCTCTTAGAAACATCTTGAGGTATTTGGAAAGTAGAATAGGGTGGAGTGGCAGAAAGTAACGCAGATGAACAGGACCAGCAGATAGCACCGAGTCAGACCAGAGCCGTTTTGCCCTGCTGGCATCCTTTTCTCTCCGTCTCCCCTGCTTTTGATCCTGACAGCCCTTCTCCCACTGCTGTTCCTTTACCAAGTACCCAGAATGCTCAGGGGTGCTGATACTCCAAATCGGCCTCCTATGGGGGATGGCGCATTTCCCACGGTTACATCCTTTACACGGTATCTAGTGTCCACCACTTCATGCGTCCAATGCATGGAGGGATGGGGCTTTGGAGAAACACTGCTTCCATAAACAACATCCCTCACCACCCCCTTGCTGAGATTTTAAAGTATTGGGTGAGATCATGTGAGTTATTCGTTATCTCCTAATGGATCCTTCAGCATATCCCAACTAAAGGGGCTGTAGGAAGCCTGGGCAGACATCACCATGTGGAAGAACGAAGGAGTTCTTCATCTGGAGGTAGAAGGAGTCCTCCGAGAACAGCGAGAGGTGACACAGAGAGCCTTGAGAAAGAACATAGCGGTAAGCGTACAGAGAGGATGGCGTGTGGTTTCCCCGGGCCTTATTCTGGCCATACTCAGGCCTCATAGCTGATGGGCTTGAGAACAGTGAAGCTTATGCACCGGCATCCAATCTCTTCTGGCTTGGGTTTCATAAAATCCTTTTTTTTTTTTTAAATTTGAGCAGCAGTCAAAGGTCAGGTGCGAAAGAGGACAGGAAACAAAACTGCCCAGGGCTTTAAGACCAGAGGCAGCATGTGACTTGTAATTCCTGGAGTTTAAGGCAGGATGGCCAGCAGCAATGATTTCCTCTTCCGTGGGTCTCCTGGGCTGCTGACACAGGCATTCATTGCTTTGGGCTTCCCCAGCTGCTTCTCGGAGAAGGCAGTGGCACCCCACTCCAGTACTCTTGCCTGGAAAATCCCATGGATGGAGGAGCCTGGTAGGCTGCAGCCCATGGGGTCGCTAAGAGTCGGACATGACTAAGTGACTTCACTTTTACTTTTCACTTTCCTGCATTGGAGAAGGAAATGGCAACCCACTCCAGTGTTCTTGCCTGGAGAATCCCAGGGATGGGGGAACCTGGTGGGCTGCCGTCTGTGGGATCGCACAGAGTTGGA
This sequence comes from Neotragus moschatus, assembly GCA_006410615.1. Classification (NCBI taxonomy): domain Eukaryota; kingdom Metazoa; phylum Chordata; class Mammalia; order Artiodactyla; family Bovidae; genus Neotragus; species Neotragus moschatus. The sequence goes on from SJYA01002524.1 coordinate 4,635,384, forward strand.
CATGACTGAAGTAACTTAGCAGCAGTAGCAGCAGCAGCAGCTGCTTCAAGTCAGGCTGCATATTTGGGGTTGAAGTTCCACCCTCGAGGGCAGTCAGTTGTTAGGTGCATCTGCAGGTATGGCCTAGAAAGGTATGAGCTTTTCCTTTGAAAGCCTGAGGTCTTCACTTATTAAGCAGGTACCTTACTCGGAATATGATTTTGAAATTAATTAGGTGCATCACCAGCAGACCTGATAGGAAAAAACAGAACTAGAGTTCTGACAAGTCATCACTTTATTTTTGGTGGTTGCGTGTATTGCATTTTATTTAAAAGCAGTATTGATGTGGTTTGGCCTGAGTATTTCAAAATGATTCACAAGCTTCTGAAGCAGCTGCCTTCAAAAGGGTCATTACGTTTTCTGATGCCAGGTTATTCCTCTCTTTATAATGAGACTGATGTTGCTTGGATGACAGCTTTAGTTTTTGGCCAAACACAATAGCCGAGAATGAGTAAGTCACGGGAAAATGGACAGGTTAACTCTGTAGGTCCCAAACACAACGAGGTATGGTTCATTTAGATGTCCCTAGTTATTTGGTAATTCTCACTGACCATTGTGCTCACGGGACTCCTCTTCTCTCCGCCCTCTCCCAGAGTCCTCACATTTATGCACAGTTCAGAGTTGGTTCATCCCGGATTTAGCAGTAGAGCTAAAATGCCAAGAGGGAAATATGTGAAAAGATTGCTTCTAGTTGCTGGAGGAATTTGTCCCCTCCTTCCATTTCAACAAAGTATGATTTACTGTGATCACCCCTGGTGCTCAGGAACCAGTTCTAGGAATCCTCCCACCTCAATCCCCCTTGTTTTCTTGTCTTCGGTGTCCTGTTGGGAAGCCCTGTTTTTGTCCTTGGAAATTCCAGACTTAATTAAATGTGACTCAACCAATTGAGCCATAGCAATTACAAAGCTTTTCTCTTTAGGCCTGTGCGTGGCTTCTCTATACTTGTTTTTCCAGTCACCCTTTCAGAATTCTTCAGAGCAACCAGTTTTATTGATTGACTCATTATTGACCGAGAGCTGATGTGCACCCCGGTGTTAGTGGCCCCATATGCTACATCATGACTTGACATTTGCACACATTTATGAAATGATTACCATGATAATCCTAGTAAGCATTTGTCCCCATACAAAGTCACTGCGATGTTATCGACCGTATTCCTCACGTCAAAGCAACTGGGTTTATAGTGAACCAGAGATGGAGATGAGGTGAGCTCGTGTCAAAATATGACAGTGATTCAGGAGGAAGGGTGGAGTTGTGATTATCTCTTTCCACATGAGGAAACTAAAGTCCAGAGAAGTTAAATTGCTTGCCGGGGTCACACAGCTAGGAAGTGGTAGAGGCTGGATTTGACCCCAAATGTTTAGTTCCTTGCTATTGGGGGCTGACTGGGACCTGAAGGCTGCTTCCACAGTAATGGAAGAAGGCACTGACTCAGAAGAACAAGGATGCTTATAATTTACTTTCCCTCTACGTATTACCTGGTGCAAGACTCAAGACATACGGCTTTCTTTTCTTTATGCTTTGAGTGATAACTTGAGCTGCAAAGTGAGATACTTGTGAAGATGTGTTTCTTGTTGATAAGCTCTTCATCTTGGATGTGTAAAGTGTGGGGCACCAAAGATGTGCGAGCTTATGTAGCACCTGAGAGTGGATACGACGCTCATTACAAGTCTGTAAGGCTAGTTAGGAAAGCCTAAGTGACTGAGTGGGCTTCCCAGGAATCTGCCTGCCAATGCAGGAGATGCGGGTTTGATCCCTAGTCCAGGAAGATCCCCTGGAGAAGGAAATGGCAACCCACTCCAATATTCTTGGCTGGGAAATCCCATGTAGAGCCTGGCGGGCTACAGTCCACAGGGTCCCTAAAGAGGCTACAGCCCATGGCATCCCAAAAGAGTCAGAGACGACTTAGCATCTGCACCACAACAACAAAGTGACTGAGTATAATTTTTGGAGTATAATTTTTGTAGTTTCTAGTACTCTGATCACAAAACAGAATTAAGATCCAATTTGGGAAGAGTAACAAAAAACTTAAACATCGTTAGATGTGAAGTATCATACAATCCAAAACGTTGAGGACATTCTTTGTTTTGTTTGGGAAATTTTGTGTTCAGTTGATCTTTTGAAGTAACACCCTCTGTCTTCAGCTGTAAGTATGCAGTCAGCTATGGCCCAGGCTGGATTCAGTGTGCATGCAGCTGCAGCTTCCCTCACTGACAGTGAAGTTACGCTGGGCAACTTTGAAAAACCAAATATTATTGAAATACTGACTCAATTTTCTCTTTACAATAACATCTTAGCCTGGGATAATTTTACCCAGCTATAACCCTCAAAGAAAAATGGTTCTGATTATGTCAGAGAATCATAAAGTCTCAGGGCTGGAAGAGACATTAAAAATAATGTATCCAACTGTTCGATTAAGCTTGTAGAAGAATTTCCAGTAATCTTTGGAAGAGCAAATGGTGAAAAGCTGTTATTCTACTTTGGTCTCAGCGTCATAGTCATACATTGACAATGAAATGTACAAACAACTTAGGAAAATGTCAGTATTCTCTGGAAGCAGGAAATGTCCCATTTTAGGAGGACTATTCAAATGGACAGAGGAAAGGGAACCCACTGTTAGGGGTAAGGGCTTCAGTGTCCAGAGCCCATTTTGCTGTCTTCAGACTGTGACCGACAGGCTCAGGGTCCAGAGAAATCTGTCAAACCCAAGGTTATCTCAACGTGGGGATATTTGTTTCACAGGCAGGATTGAAAGAGTGCGGTCACCTCTGCAAGGTCTGTGGGGAGTGGAATGGTCAGCAGGTAGTCACATGGCTTTTCTCGGTTCTGGGCTTCTGTGGCCCATGTGTGGGGCCCCATTGCCTCCCTGCCCTTCGTCCCATGTTTATCACACTGTCTCCCACAGAGGCCCTTGTTGGGTTGAATTGAAATATTTGATAGCTGGGAGGCTGGTAAAGATAATGAAATGGGACAGGAGGGAACAGAATGCCTTTAGAAATAAAAGGAACTAGAACTCTGTTCTGGTTCCTTGTGGGGCGTGTGAGTGCAGTGGGAAGGTAAGCACGAGTCAGTCTGGGCGGAGATGCTCACCCCAGCTTGAGTCGACTGTTGGGACTGAGTCTAGCTGGTGTTTCCGTGGCCCTGCTGGCCATAGCGCCTTTAAGTGGCATACAGTTCTTTGAATTTTCAGCTCACTTCACTTCTGGGAAGCTTCTCTGATCTCCTTGGCCTGGAGGAGGCACCCCTTCTGCGTGTTCCAGAAGCATTCTTTATCTCTCTGTCATGTGTTTACCTCCCTCTGCTGTAACTGTGTTTGTATTTCCCATTAGACTGTAAGCCCCGTAAAGTGGGAACTGTGACCACCTAGTTGGCAGAAACTCAGTATTTGTTGAATGAATGGATCAAGCTTCATGCCTTCTGGGGAGGCAGATATTATCTTGATAAATGTGAAGGTATGGTTGCTCCTGACTTAAAACCAAATTAGCGTGAAGATGTTAGCTTATAAAGAAGAGGGATGCATGGGAGTGAGAAAAACTAATTAGCTATGATTACAGCTGTCTTACATCCTTTCTATAACAAAGCAGGGCCCAAACAAAGGTAGTGATTATTCATTTTAACAACAACAACAACAAAATCATGGCAGTGAGTTAACTTGCATTTAAAAGCCCAGAGGTCCAATTATATTGAGTGTTGAAGAAAGAAAGGCGGTACACAAGTTAGAAAGTGTTGGCAAACGTTACCATCACGTGTGGTCGTGTGGTTGGAGGGCTCAGGAGCAGGGTTTTAGAATTTTTAGGAGATAAGCCTTAGAGAGGCCCTCAGTTTATAGTTTGTCATCCTTGTTTTCATCTAGGAAAACAGGCCCTTGGGTTGCCTTATTCTGGTATATCAGAATGTTTAATTTAAGCTTTAGAAAGTAAATTCCAAAATTTAGCAACCATCTGTAAAAGAACCAACTGGTATTTTTCATTTTGACCATGGGAACATGTTTCTAAAATAATCCAATATTATGGCATGTGGCCTCCACCCATCAAGAAGATACGGTAAATTTCAGTTGCCTGAGCTATTGTTGTTACCTTGAGTCCTTTCACTGCTTTCAGAATCTCCTGGAGTCTGTGTAAGGAATATTTAGCACCTAAGCCAAGAATATCCATTTCAGTTCAGCAATTCTGGGGACACTCAGTCAAGTTCAAGATACATATCTGTCCCCAGCAAATACATAACAGCGTAATCATGAGGCCCATTAACTCCTTGTGCTTACAGTATATGTGTGGGCTTAGTTGTGTCTGACTCTTTGTGACCCCTTGGACCATAGCCCGCCAGGCTCCTCTGCATAGGATTATCCTGGTAAGAATGCTGGAGTGGGTTGCCATTTCCTTCTCCAGAGGATCTTCCTGACCCAGGGATGAACCTGTGTCTCCTCCATCTGCTGTATTGGCAGGCAGATTCTTGACCACTGCGCCACCTGGGAAGCCCCATAGTATATGTGCTGTTAAATTAACATTATAAACATATTTCACTCTTATTTCTGTCAAATTTTAAAGAAAAATTTCCTGGGGTTTTAAATTTAGCACGGAAAGCAGACCAGTGAAGTCAGTACCCTGCCTTTCCCCTTTAGCTCTTAGCTTGGGTTTTCCGCTGCCCCATCCCACTTATTTTGGTTTCCTTTGTCCACAGCATGCATATCCTTGTATGGATCCCTTTTCTACGTAATCAGAATCCTGTAGTGACTGACCTCTATACATTTTGCACTAAAATATGCAGTAATAGGCTAAAATAAGTAAAATCTTTAAATTTCTCCCCAAATAGACTTTTTACAGGAAAGAAAAAAAAAAAAAACGATGTCTGTGAACGGAGCAAGGCAAATCCTGGTAAAATGGGGGAAGATAGGGAGTAGCTTTGTTTCATGAGAGACACTCAGCAGGCTCGTGTGTGGGTTGCTGATGAGTGTGGCTGTCCCCCCAGAGTTGATCTGGAATCTAGAGTCTGGGCGGTTTCTGGGTTGTTTGCTAGTGAAACACCTACTGTGAACTCCCTCGCTGCTGTTGCCGCTGTGTGATTCTGTCATCTGCATTGGAGTCTGCTAACCTCCCCTTTCATAGGATCCATTGATTCACCAACAGCCTACTTTGTGCCAGACACCACGTTAAACCTTGGGAATCCAAAGTGATACAAGACACACCCCTTATTCTTCAAGAGATTTCAGGTGGTAGGGGAGACAGAAACGTAAGCCAATTACCACGTATTGTGGTCAGTGTGACCAGTGCTGTGTGAGACATCTGCATTGGGTGTTAGGGGAGCCGAGAAGGGTGGTGTGTATATCAAGTGGGTGTGGGCATTCCTGGAAGGCTGCACGGAAGAAGGGTCCTTCTGTGGTGAGTTGATGGATGATTACGAGTTAGGTGAGGATGTGGGGGGCACTGGTGGCAGGCATTCCAGCTGGAGAGCAGTGTGGGAGAAAGTGTGGGCCCAGAGATGAGAGCCCCTTGTGAGGCTCACCCTGGGGAAGAGGGAGGGGCGCCTGGGCTGGCAGTGATGGGAAAGGACCCCAGAGAGCAGGGCTGGAGCCAGGTCTGTGCTGAGCTGTGGAATTTGCTTGGTCCTGAGCACTGGGTTGTCATCACTGAAGGGCTTTTGGCAGAGTGGCTGGGTCAGATTTAAATTTTAGAGAGATGACTGACAGCTGAGGGGTGGATGCCAGGGGAAGGAGCTGGACTAGGGAAGGAGGCTGAAGTGGTCATGAACTGAGGAAAAAGATAAGGACCTGGGTGAAACTGGGGCAGTGGAGCAAAGAGGGTGGGGAGTGTAGGGAGGACTGATGTTGAAGCTGAAACTCCAATACTTTGGCCACCTGGTGCGAAGAGCTGACTCATTTGAAAAGACCCTGATGCTGGGAAAGATTGAAGGCAGGAGGAGAAGGGGACGACAGAGGATGAGATGGTTAGATGGCATCACCGACTCAATAGCATGAGTTTTTGAGTAAACTCCGGAAGTTGTTGATGGACAGAGAGGCCTGGTGTGCTGCGGTCTATGGGGTCGCAAAGAGTCAGACACGACTGAGAGACTGAACTGAACTGCAGTGTAGGGAGAGTGGTGAGAGTAGGGGCCGACGAGGGAAGCCTGGCAGGCGTGGATCTTAGCCACCTGGGGTTCAGAGAGCAGGTCAGAAGCCTTCTAGCTTTCTAGGGTCAGCGGCACCCTCTTCTCATTGGATGAAATGTCCTGGGGACTTCAAGGCAGGCTTGCTCCGTGTAGACACTAGCCAATGCCCTGTCGGCATGCCCTGAAGACCAGACCCAGGCGTGCCTGCTGTGTCCTGTCCAGAGACGCAATCTTGGGTCTGTCTTATGAACGGGGAGGTGGGGGGGGGGCAGCAGGCACTGCTTGTTTCTCAGATTCCAGAGAGCTTGTGGTTTCTGTGTTTTTTTTTTTTTTTCCCTTCTTCTAAAGTCTTCTGTTTCCTTACAAACTAAACAGACTGAATCTGTAGGCCACAGAGAGAGAATAAATATGGAACCCACAGGACTATGATTACAGAGTTGTATTTTAGACAACGGCAGTTAAAGTTATAATTGTGTTGTTAGAGACACAAGAAATTTTATGGTTAGGTGTTCTGGTCTCTTTCTCCCTGGTCGATGTCTTTAAACTCTTTCTATTTATTCTGGCTGTTGGCATGACCGCTCTCAGAGGCTCAGTCTGATTGCTGACTACTCATACAAAAGAAGAAATTTGGTAAGATCTAATGCTTCCTTTTGGGGCTTCCCTGGTGGCTCAGACTGTAAAGGATCTCCTTGTAATGCAGGCAACCTGGGTTTGAACCCTGGGTGAGGAAGATACCCTGGCGAAGGGAATGGCAACCCACTCCAGTATTCTTGCCTAGGAAATCCCATGGACAGAGGAGCCTGATGGGCTACAGTCCGTGGGGTCACAAAAGAGTTGGATACGACTGAGCGACTAAATAGTGCTTCCTTAGTTTGCCACCGACCACAGTCCCAGTCTTTCTCTCTTGTACACACACACAGACACGCACACACCGTAAATGGAAATGCCTTTTGGTGTTGTATTTCTTTAGGATTTGGTGCATCTTTCTAATGTCCTTTCATGACCTCCTTTATATAACTGATCAAAGCCTAACTTTGTCCTCTTTTGCTTGGTTTCTCTTGTGTCATTATTGTGATCGATTAAGTTTCTTCTATTTAGGAACTGTTTTCAGTTTCAAAAGGGTATAAATGAAAGGAGGAAGGAATAAAGGTAGGAAAAGATCACATTAGGTGGAAGACACCTCCTTGGATCAAATCCCGTTAGTCTTGTGCAGAGAGGGAGAGAGGCGTGTCTTCTACTGCTGATCCTTTGGGCTTGACACTGTAGGAATGCCTGCGCCTTTTCACCAACGTGGCCGTCCTGTGTTTCGATGAACGGGGTTTTTGCGTGGCTTGGTTCCTCAGAGCCATCTTTATGTCATGCCGTGTGCGACTGACTTCCGAGGATAATGATGGTGGTGGTTGGGAGTGGGCTGGTGTGTTGCTGGTGGCTCTGTATATCCTTCCACCCCCACAGAATCATTACCCTACATTTTCTAGAGTTTAATTGCTTGTACCATCTGTGGTCCATTCATTTGAATTCATTTCCACACAGTTAATCTCATCCCATGTTCACTCCTTCAGACAGTCTTTGTTTGTTTGTTCTTTTCAGCAAGGAATTGAGCAGTTTAACTTTTCTCCCTTTGTTTCATTTCCTGCTGATTTTAATACCCATCCTCATCTTTTGTAAAAGCAAAGCCAAGGCTGGGTGCTTCCAGCTTCATCGTTCTAAAGACTATTTGAAGGCCACAGACACACCATTTCTGCTAAAAGCAGAATGTCTGGTCAATAAAGCCGTCAACTGAGGCTCTTGGCAACTCTCTTGGTAGCAACTGCTCTTTAGTGAGATGCTGTTCTCCTGCCCGTGACTTCTGTCACTGCTGGTGGCAGAGCTAGAAATCTGTGGATGATTTCTAACAAAAGTGTATGTAATGGATGTAGGTAAGAACAGTTGAAACTAGAAACTGACATTGGCTGAAAATGAAATGCTTCATAGTCCTGGCTCTTCTAATTAAAGTTGCAATCCTTGAAATTCTTTATGAAGATAACGGATCCTCCCAAATAGCAAATTCAGGAAATCGGAAGCATTTGGTTAGTTCGTGAAGCACAGGAAAACATTTGCTATCTTCTATCCAAATATTGACTCCTCCTAACGACACAACACAGTGAGCCTATCTGTTTTTTTTTTTTAATTTTAATTTTTATTTTTTCATCTCAGGTGTACATGAGTTCCCAATCCTGAAACCGCCCCCCCCCACCTCCCACTCCACATCAACTCTCTGGATCATCCCCGTGCACCAGTCCCAAGCATCCTGTATCCTGAACCGAATATAGACCGATGCTTCGTTTCCCACACGATAGCACACATGTTTCAGTGCCATTCTCCCAAACCTTCCCCTCCTCTCCCTCTCCCTCAAAGTCCAAAAGTCCATTCCATGCATCTGTGTCTCTTTTGCTATCTTGTATACAGGGTTATCATCACCATGTTTCTAGATTCCATACATATGAGTTAGTATACTGTATTGGTGCTTTTCTTTCTGGCTTACTTCACTCTGTATAATTGGTTCCAGTTTCATCCATCTCATTAGAACTGATTCAAATGTATTCTTTTTAATGGCTGAGTAATACTCCATCGTGTATATGTACCACAGCTTTCTTATCCATTCATCTGTTGATGGACATCTAGGTTGTTTCCACGTCCTGGCTATTATAAACAGTGCTGCTATGAACATTGGGGTACATGTGTCTCTTTCTGTTTTACACAAGACTTAACGAGGAATGAACAGTGCCCAGAGCCATCAGGTCCTGGCTGGGGAATCAGTTCAGGGTTCTTTCACCCTGGCTTGGAGCCTTTGCAGGAGACGGCACCTCCTACTTGCTCTTTCTTTTCAGGGATTTTTTTTCCAGCAGGAGTGCCAGTTGAGGGAGGTAACTCATGCCCTGGTCATGAGTCTGTGCTTTGGAGCCAGACAGACTTGAATCCAGAGCTGGCCTTTTCCTGTGTGTGGCAATGTGAGCTTGAGCTCTGAAGTTACTTCTCTCAGCCCAAGTTCTTCACCTGGAAAGGGAGGAAATTAGCAGTCCCCTCTGGACAGAATTACTGTGAGGAGGGAGTTGTGTAGGTAAGGTGCTTGGCACTGAGCCTAGGAGATGGTCTGCCCTTCCTCACTGAGCAGTGGGGCTCCCATGAGGACCCCACTGTCTGGCAGCCCTTTTGAAAACCCCACCATGGAACCGTGTAGAGCCGTGGGTCCCCCTGATGCTTGCTGTTGTATAGAAATCAGACCGCTTGACTGAGACACGGTCAGAGATGCTTTGTGTCCCTGACATCCTTTCTCATTTTGCACATCTGGGAGGAAGGGCTGTGGCAGGGTCAGTAATCCTTGTTTATTAGAAGCAGTATGCATCAATTGTGTTTTCTCTGCCTGGCTGCCTGTACGGTGAAAGATGATTATGGCCTGGGCTCCAGTACTTCGCATTTCAGATTCCTTCAGTTTTCCTCTGTGGTTAATTTGTCAGTGTTCAGATTTTTTATGCTTTAAAAATATTTTATGGCTTAACAATGGGCTATTTTCTGTCTTCTGCATTTGCTCTTTCTGCTGAAAAATGGGAAGGTAGGAAACGCTTTTTTAAAAAATAAATTGCTTGGTAAACATGCTAATCATTCTTCATTGGACACAAATTAGAATAAAGATTAAATTTCTCATTGGGCCACATGTTGTGAAGTTAGCTAATGCAGTCCTGGAGCCCCGGACTGGGAATGAGCTAAATTTCTCCCGAGGTTGTGACTTTTAGAATGTCACACGACCATATAAATCGTCACTTTCCTGATCTGTGAAATGGAAATGCTCCTTCTGCCCTTGGGTTTTGTGAGGATCGTATGAGTTAGTGTATATATGCTAAGTCACTTCAGTCATGCCCAACTTTTGCGAACCTATAGACTGTATAGCCTGCCAGGCTCCTCTGTCCATGGGATTCTCCAGGCAAGAGTACTGACGTGGGTTGCCGTGCCCCCCTCCAGAGGGTCTTCCCAACCGAGGAACTGAGCCTACATCTCTCANCAACTTTTGCGAACCTATAGACTGTATAGCCTGCCAGGCTCCTCTGTCCATGGGATTCTCCAGGCAAGAGTACTGACGTGGGTTGCCGTGCCCCCCTCCAGAGGGTCTTCCCAACCGAGGAACTGAGCCTACATCTCTCATGCCTCCTGCATTGGCGGGCGGGTTCTTTACCACTGGTGCCACCTGGGAAGCCCAGTGTACATAAAAGTACTTTTAAATATGTAAATGATGATACAAATACAAGGACATTCTTATTGTTACCTCGGGCTGTTTATTTTTCTTCCTCTCTTCATCACCTAAATGCTTGACAGGCGTGTGGTCTGTTGCCGTTCTTCCCTCATCCTAGAGGGAATCCTTTCTACATTTTTTCCTCCCATTTGCTAATAACCTAATGATATCTGTTTGTTTAGCAAGTAGTAGTGTTTCCTCTGCCACAACCATGGTTACTGCTGGTACTGGTATTCTGCTAAGTCGCTTCAGTCGTGTCCGACTCTGTGCGACCCCATAGATGGCAGCCCACCAGGCTCCCCCGTCCCTGGGATTCTCCAGGCAAGAACGCTGGAGGGGGTGGCCATTTCCTTCTCCAGTGCATGAAAGTGAAAAGTGAAAGTGAAGTCGCTCAGTTGTGTCCGACTCTTAGCGACCCCATGGACTGCAGCCCACCAGGCTCCTCCACCCACAGGATTTTCCAGGCAAGAGTACCGGAGTGGGGTGCCATTGCCTTCTCTGACTAAGTGCAGACAAGTCTTCTCTCAATAGATTGGATGTGGAAACAAACACCCCAAACTCACAAGATTCTGGACAAATGCAGTAAATATCCTGTACATGAAAACCTACTTTCTCTCTCTTTTCTTATTTTCTCTCTGGTAGGATTTTGTTTGTTTTGAGGTAGTGGGGCTGTTGCTTTTCTCTCTCTCCCTCTCTCTGGGATACTTTTAATTTGTTGCAGAGAAGGACGGTCAAGTTAATACACCAAGGAATGGAAAGTGCTTCCAGCCTTTCAGAGCTGCGGGAAAGTCAACGCTTGCTTTGAGGCCAAATCCTGATGTGGGACTTGAACTCATGACCTAATAATGCCAGAGGCGAAATGTTGCCAACCAGCCCACACAGGCTTACTTCCTTTGAGTAGTCCCATTGTTGCCTTCTGGGTTCTCTTCTCTCTTTCAGCCTTTTCCTCCGGCATTCCTGGCTTCCCTGTTAGGAGTACAATTTTAGTTTTTAGATCTATTTTTTTCTCTCTGTCTTTCCATTTGCTTTTGACAGCCTCTTCCTTCTTGCTTTCCATTTCTCCTGGGTGAGTTCCTTGTTTTGTTCGTGTTCCTTCCTGTCCTTCCTCTGGACTAAAAATAGTCTCCAAGGTCCCTGGCTTGTTGCCTACAAACTTGACCTTCCTGCTATTCACCTAGGGTCCCCCGTGAGTATCTTAAGCCCCTTTACTATGCTCTCAAGATAATCAGACTCCTGCATCCCTTCTCTGTTGCTTACGCCCCTTCTCAGCTGACTTATGGGCCTAACTGACCCTTGTCCCCAGGGCTGTAACTGGAAACTAAATCTCTAGTACAAAGATGCTGAATAAGCGATTTGCTCACGTTAAAGTGTTCCTGACAGACACTGAATTCTCTCTGCATGTGCTGACTCTGTGGGTGGTACAGAAGGAGAAGGCATCTCACACAGTGCTTTAAGGTGCTTCGGTAACATCCGTCTCTCGGGTCAGTGGTATCACGACCAGCTGAGCCCAGGAACCAGAGTTTTCATCCATCAGGCTGCTGTGGATACCCCCAGGGGGACCTGCTGACACTTGACTCCCACAGAAGTGTTTCTCAGGGAGCTAAAGTTGGTTAAAGTGTTTCTTCTTGAACATTCTTTGGTCAGAATTGAAGGATTATGATATTCTTTACAAAGAGCGACTTTCTGTCCAGTGTTGACCTAGACAATCCACAAATGAGTGTGTCTGCTCTAGGGATAAAGGCTTGTAAAACTTTAGATGCCTGGGCTGAAAAGTGCTGATTGCGGTAGCTCCCATCTCAGCGCCCAGCCCTAACCTGAACTCCCTGTTTTGCTAAGAGTTACATACAGCAGCAGGGCACGTGATACTTTTCTGTGTGGCGGATGAAGGCTTAAAATGTTTCTTTCCCTCTGTCTGTCCCTCCAGCTCCCTACGTGGGTTATGTCGGTTATGTCGCCATGAGAAGCACTAGCCCTACTTTTTGTTGAGAACACAGCTGTAGCTTTCATCACCCGTGGTGAGGCCCAGGCCTATATGCAGCGCTGTCTTCCTCCTGACCCTGCTGAGGCCACTCTATCAGCCTGCAGAGCTTCTCTGTTCACTGACTGACCAATAAACGACTTATCTTTCAACTCCCAGCTCAAATACCATCTGTACTCTTCCAGTTTCTCCCTCTTCTGGAATAATTATCCTTTTATCTGGGTCTTTTAGGCACTTTACCAAAAGCTCAATTACAGCGCTTATCACACTGTATGTTTTTTTTTTTTTCAAATATTTTTCTTTACCCTGTTCATTTGAGTACCTCAAGGGCAGAGGGTGGGACCATATTTAATTTTTTTTCATATTTAATTAATCATCATATTCCCATCACAGAGAACCATGTCCACGCCACAGTCAGTACCACTTAGTAAGCATCTTATAAGTCGTTTGACCTAAACTCTAATAAAACATGTATCTTTGTGATCTTTTATTTTGGCCATTTGATAATGATGTAAATCTCATTCTTTGAATCAAAAAGGAAAATATTGAATAGGTAAGCTAGATCTGATTTATATTTTATACTTCAACGGATGACACAAGAAAGAAAGAACAATGCTGATTTTGCCTTATTTTTCTCACCATTGCTCCTTCTACATATTTCATGGTCTTATGAAACTGATTGAACTATTATGGAGAACTCTATAGGTAGAATGACATGGTATTTAAAGTTAACCCATAAGGGCTTCCCTGGTGGCTCAGATGGCAAAGAAGCTGCCTGCAATGTAGGAGATCTGGGTTTGATCCCTGGGTCGGGACGATCCCCTGGAGAAAGGCATGACCATCCACTCCATTGTTCTTGCCTGGAGAATTCCATGGACAAAGGAGCCTAGTGGGTTACAGTCCATAGAGTTGCAGGGAGTTGGACATGACTGAGTGAGTGAACCCCCCCCCCCCACACACACACCCACACACACACACACACACCCCACCACCACCCCTCACCCCCCCACAGGCTTCTTGGTGACCTATAGGTTTGAGTCATGGGTCATGGATAAACCTCTGGGAATCCAGTACTGCTTTGGATTCTATTTTACTTACATNCCACACACAAACCCACACACACACACACACACCCCACCACCACCCCTCACCCCCCCACAGGCTTCTTGGTGACCTATAGGTTTGAGTCATGGGTCATGGATAAACCTCTGGGAATCCAGTACTGCTTTGGATTCTATTTTACTTACATTATATTTTTACTTACAATGTATTTTCCTATATTTTATTTAATCTCTTATCTGAGGGCTGCAGTTTTTTTCAAGCTTGTATTAGCCTGATAGCAACCCACTTTGGCTTTGTTCCGTAGAACACATTTTTTGTAAAGGGATCTGACACCCTCCAAGCTCATAGCCACTAGGGTTACGCAGGTAATGGTAAAGCTGCTTCTCTGAGATTTGAGGGGCAGGCTTGTTACGTGTGGCACTTTCTAGGGTATGTGTCTCTTACCAGAATTCATTGACAAGAAGGGATTTAAAAGTAAGTGACGTAAATTATACTTCATTGTATAGTGTGATAGTGTCTGAAGACTTTTCAGTTTTCATTAGTAAAACTCAGCTCTCTGCTCTCACCCAAGTTTCCTCTGCTGTGTGGTCTTACATTCTTAACTCTTATGTTTCTACTTCAGGCAAAGCGTAAAGCCTATGCTGGGAGTTTTCAGGAGTCCAGCTATTGTTAAGAGTTTCCCTTTGGGCCATCCCAGTGCAACTGGTTCTGCCACGCTCAGGTTTTTCTGGCTACTCCTGGTGTTTCTTGCCTTTTATACAAGCAGGTTATCCTTACCTTTGTCTTTTTAATAAGGATTCAGTGGCCTGTATGTTTGCTTTGGAGCAGAAGGAAGAACCTTTTTAAAGCAATATTATTCTTGAAAGAGTGATTCCACAACATGATCCATATTATTTTTACAAGAAGGGAAAAAAAAAAAAAAATCACCCATAAATTGTACCGCAGTAACCGAGTCTTTAAACTTTCACTTTTTATCTTCTAGTTTTCAGTTCACAGGCACACATTTCAACATAGTTGCAGTCATACTATTTATTCAGCTTTTTTAATCAGCAAGATATGTTTTTTTTTTTTTTTTTCCCAGAACAGATTCTCTAAAAGTTACTTTCTGGTTTGAATCTTATGTGACATTTGCACTATTTTGAATGTCACAGACAAAAGAATGCATTTGGACTTTGAGGAGTTTCAGAGTGATACTGTTTATTACTGGTGAACAAGCCGCCTGTCTGTCCTTCTTCCTCATGAAATCTCCCATCTGTTATCAGAGCTTTCATGAGGAGCCCGTGAACACAGTGTGTGATGAGGACGTGCGAGCGCCTCTACCATGTGGTGCAGCAGGCGTGGGTGGCTCCCCTCCTTTCTGCCACAGGCACCATCGTGGGTCCTGCCGCCCTAGAGGGTGGCGTGTGTGGCACCAGAATTCTTAGGGCACCACTGTTCAGTGTGGTAGCTGCTAGCCTCAGGTGCCTGTATAGTCCGTGGCGTTTTCCAGGCCAGAATACTGGAGTGGTTACCTTTCCCATCTCCAAGGGATCTTCCCAACCCAGGGATCGAACCCAGGTCTCCAACATTGCAGGCAGATTCTTTACCAGCTGAGCCACCAGGGAAGCTCAAGAAAGAATACTGGTGTGGGTAGCCTTTCCCTTCTCCAGGGGATCTTCCCAACCCAGAGATCAAACCCAGGTCTCCTGCACTGCAGGTGGATTCTTTACCAGCTGAACCACCAGGGAAGCCCAAGAATACTGGAGTGGGTAACCTTTCCCTTCTCCAGGGGATCTTCCCAATCCGGGGGTTGAACCCAGGTCTCCTGCATTGCAGGCGGATTCTTTACCAGCTGAGCCACCAGGGAAGCCCCCTGTGCCTGTGGAGCATGTGAAATGTGACTAGTCTGAACTGAAGTGTTCTCTGCCTGAAAAGTCCACATCAGATTTCATTTGATGAACATACTGT
This sequence comes from Neotragus moschatus, assembly GCA_006410615.1. NCBI lineage: Eukaryota > Metazoa > Chordata > Mammalia > Artiodactyla > Bovidae > Neotragus > Neotragus moschatus. Next base: position 4,650,779 of record SJYA01002524.1, read on the forward strand.
AAAAGAACTCAGTCAATTTCTATAGTGGTCATATATTGAAATGATAGTATTTTGATGTAATGGGTTACATAATATATCTGTAAAAATGAATTTCACCTGTTTCTATTTACTTTTTTTAATGTGGCTACTAGCAACTTTAGAACTATAAATTGTGGCTGGCACTGTCTTTCTGTTGGACAGTGTTTTTCTAGGGCCTTGCATTTCAGAATGCAGCGTGTAGTTTATAAGTGTTCTGAAGTCAGTTTGGTGGGTCAAAAGTCAGTATTCTAAAATGAGAACAGAATGACATAAAAATATTAGAATGGTGTTGTTGTGAAAATTGTTTTAAGTATGTACGTGTAGGTACTGAGTCATGTGTAAGGGCATCTTTCCTTTTTACTTTGAATCATGGCTAAAAAGTTTGAAGCTCATTATCCTAGTGGGGTCCAGCTTAAATATAGTGCATCACCAGGAGGCTTGGCCTGCCTTGTAAGAGGGCAGGTTGCAATGAGCAACACCGTATAGATTTTAGGTCTGGTTTGTGGCACCTCTTCCAGAACAATCCAAGAAAGCAGATGCAGCGGGAGGTGGACCTGAGCGTGGGTGCACCTCAGGGGACCCCCAGAGTGACGGGTGAGCGAAGAATGATTCCAGTTCTGTCGGCTGGCGTCTGGACCTGTGTTCTGAGCACTAACATGTCCCTGGAGCCCCGGAGTGACTTTCATCTGATGAATTGTTTCTTGAAGATGTCTTCAGAATTGCCTCATGGGTGGAGTTACTTTCTAAGAAGCAGGGTGGTTTCTTAAGGACCTTGGAGCCAGGCTGGGTTAGACAAGGGGTTCCTTTGACCTTTAGATCCTCCAACCACCATGTCCTGTTGAAATCAGAAGAGGCCATGCTCTCCTGTAGCCTCATGCCGTCCTCTTCCCTCTTCACAGACAGAAGTCGTGTCCTTACGGTATGCAGGATGCACGGTCACAAGGACTGGGTCTTGGGCTGGGTTCTAAATAAAGGACACTTAAAGCCATAGGGACAGGAGGGAGAAAAGGCTCCAAAAATGAAGTTTATGGGATTACTTGGGCCTTGTGTTTATTCTGACAGTTGTAAAAATTCTTTGGGGCTGACCCATTTTTCCTTTCTTAATTAAAAAAAAAAATCTGGCAGGCAAGAGGAAGAAATGTAAAACATGTGACTAATACTTCAGCTTTTTCTCCTGGAGCCAGATTCTTTAAAATTATACCTTAGATATGCTTGATGTTTTGAAAACGATTGCCCACAAAAGCCACCAAACATTTGTTTCTGAAACTTGTAGACTTAGATGGCATTCATTTTCAGTAAAGAGTCCAAAAGCACAATATTTAGGGGTTACTGAAATGAAATCTCTGGAGATTTTGCTCTGGTGAATCAGATTACCCCAGGAACTGGCAGAGGGCCAGGCAGCCTTTCGCCTCTTGCTTGAGTATTTCCAGCCCTGTTGGTGGTTACCCAGAGTCTGTGAGGGACCTCCAGGATCCCTTGTAGATGGAAAATACTGTGATCGCAGTGCGGTGACGTGCTGAATTGGCGAGCAGGAGCGGTGAGTATGTGGACCTCCTATTGTTCTGTAGCCATCACAGATAGTCCACCCTTTCATCCCTTCACTGGTTCATTCAAACTTGAGCCCCTACTATGTGCCTGGTATTGTTCTTGGTCTCTCTAGGAAGCTCGTGGAATTTTCGACCACTTGTCACAGTAGATTTGAAGGTCTCTGAAGTTCGGTTCCAATCTCTCATGTTATTTCCTGTGTCTCATATTCACACACACCACACTTAACTTCACCAGGCTACATTGCTTTCCTAGGGCCTTGCCCCCGTACCCCCACCTCCAGCCTCACTGTTGACTCTATCTGAAATGCCCTCTTTTTCCCTAATCTCCAGTTCAAATCCCAGCCATTGCTCAGATTCCAACTCACATGCCATTCCTTCCGCAAATCCACTTTGGTTTCCCCAGTGGTGGTAAGTTATCCTTTTCTGAGCTCTGTAGCACTTTGTACTGATTTTGTGATACCACGTGTAATCATATCAGGTTGAACAGTATGAGATAACCTTATTAGTCAGTTAAAAATGGTTGAATATTGCCATGTAAAATGGCAGTTATATGGTTCTTTCTAATATTAGGAGTGTTGACGTATGGAACTTAAGTCTCTTTACACATGTACTATACTCATGATTCATGTTTAGCTAGGATTCCTTGGTCTTCTTGTTTTTTGTAGTATTAAACTAAATCACATTTGACTTGTACTCGGAGAGGAGATTTTTAAAGCCATTTTAAATGAGCTGATGACTTTATTAGTTCTGGTTGCACTGGGTCTTTGTTGCCGCACTCATGCTTTTTTGCTGGTTGCCTCGCGTGGGGGCTGCTCTTCCATTTGGCGCGAGGGTTTCTTTCTGCGGTGGCTTCTCCTGTTGCAGAGCAGGGGCTCTAAGGCTCAGGCTTCAGTATCTGTGTCTCGAGAGCTTTCGGGTGTGGGCTCAGTGATTGTGGCACACGGGCTTAGTTGTACCGCGGCATGTGGGGTCTTCCCGGACCAGTGATCAAACCTGTGTCCCCTTCATTGGCAGGTGGATTCTTAACCACTGGATCACCCGGGAAGTCCCAAGAGTTGATTTTAAAAATATCTAATTGTAGAAAATATTTATTTTTATTAAACCTAATTTTGTTAGACTTTTAGCTGATATTGCCCAGTTGTTATGTTTTAATTTTTTTAAACAGCAGGTTTATTTATTTTTCTTTTCTTTTAAAATTGTTTGGCCATGCCATGCAGCCTGTGAGATCTTAGTTCCCCGACCAAGGACTGAATCTGTACCCCTTGCAATGGAAGCACAGTCTTAACCGCTGGAGAGCCTGGGAAGTCCCATATATCCAGTTTTTTTTTTTTTTTAAATGAAAATTCTGATTCTGTAAGTCATAATTATCTGGTCTTCCCTGATGGCACAGTGGTAAAGAATCTACCTCTTAGTGCAGGGGACACAAGAGACTCAAGTTCAATCCCTGGGCTGGGAAGACCCCTTGGAAAATGGCAACCCATTCCAATATTCTTGCCTGGATAATCCCATGGACAGAAGAGCCTGGCAGGATATAGTCCATGGAGTCGCAAAGAGTTGGATATGACTGAGCACACAAGTAATTATCCGCTTCATTTGTTACAATGATTTAATCAACATGTCTAAAGACAGAACTTTTGTTATATAACTAGAGACATTCCTCACTCTTAGCTTGTGAAGCGTGCTCAGTCAAGTCTGACTCTTTGCAACCCCATGGACTGTAGCCCGCCAGGCTCCTCTGTCCATGGGATTTCCCAGGCAAGAATACTGGCGTGGGTTGCCTTTTCCTACTTCAGGAAATCTTCCTGACACAGGGATTGAATCTGAGTCTCTGTGTCTCCTGCATTAGCAGGCGGATTCTTTAGCACTGTGTTACCTGAGAAGCCCGCTCCTAGCAGTACTAATTGACATTGCTTCACATTCAGCATTCCCTGACTGTTTGATTGGAATACAGATCTAACCAGTTCTACAGCTGTTCAACTTGTTGGGCTCCATCATCTCCATTAGACCTAAGGAGAGAGCTGGCGGGATGCTTTTTTGAATCTGTGGCTGTCATGTTTGTAGCATTCCTTTTTTCTTGCCTTGGGTCAGAACAGGGTGGAAAGTTAGTTTGATCTGATTTTGTTTTTCTCAGTGATTTCAGGAGAAGGCAGTGGCAACCCGCTCCAGTGCTCTTGCCTGGAAAATCCCATGAGCGGAGGAGCCTGGTGGGCTGCAGTCCATGGGGTCGCGAAGAGTTGGACACAACTGAGCGACTTCACTTTCATCCTTCACTTTCATGCATTGGAGAAGGAAATGGCAACCCACTCCAGTGTTCTTGCCTGGAGAATCCCAGGGACGGGGGAGCCTGGTGGCATGCCGTCTATGGGGTCACACAGAGTCGGACACGACTGAAGCGACTTAGCAGCAGCCGCAGCAGTGATTTCATGTGAGAGCCACGTGGTCATTGCTCACACCCCATGTGGGGTGTTGGCGACAGTGGTTTGTAGGCAGAGCAGTTTTCTGTTTGTAGTCCACCTTAAATTCTCTCTNCGTCTATGGGGTCACACAGAGTCGGACACGACTGAAGCGACTTAGCAGCAGCCGCAGCAGTGATTTCATGTGAGAGCCACGTGGTCATTGCTCACACCCCATGTGGGGTGTTGGCGACAGTGGTTTGTAGGCAGAGCAGTTTTCTGTTTGTAGTCCACCTTAAATTCTCTCTGAAAAGCGGTGTTTCCTGGTTGCCAGGCTTCAGACACTTGTGTCTTTCTCTGCTTCTGGGAGGGTTCCATTCATCAGTATTATGATCACAGCTGCTCTTCTTTCAGTGTTCTTCAGGCTGTTTATCTGGCTCTGGAGACATGAAGTCTCTTAAAGGGCTAAGTGCTTTCTTAGTATCGCCTTCTCTATCGTGGGCTCCAGTTTCCTCTTCAGCATGCTGGTCCTGCCCTTTTTCCAGTTAGGAGATCATCTTCCTTGATAGTGAAGGTGCGGACTGGAGTAGTTCTCTTTTCTCTCTCTTATCAGTTAAAATTACCCCACCCATCAGCAATGAACTGCTCCTTCCTCATTTTACTCCTCATAGAGCTGAAGAATGCTCTTCAACTTGACCTTTGCATTTTCCTAAGACTCCGTTCGTTATGACTGCTGACTTTCATGTCACCCTGCTTTTAGCTAAGTAGAGAGCCTCCATTATGTGGCCTTCTTTCTGTCTCTAATAATTTGGGAAACCTGTCAACCCTCCTTGATTTTAAATTTTTATTTCACATTTGGAATATTTGTCCTACCGTTTCAGGAAGGTGGACGCTGAGAGCAGGCTCTTATCTAACACTTGGAAATGAGTTGTTGGAGGAGACACGCATGCGGGCAAAGCAAGAGACTTTATTGGGAAGGGGCGCCTGGGCGGAGAGCAGGAGGGTCAGGGAACCCAGGAGAACTGCTCTGCCCAGGGCTTGCAGTCCAAGGCTTTATGGTGATGGAATTCATTTCCAGGTTTTCTCTGGCCAATTATTCTGACTCATTCTCTGTCCCTCTCTTCTACTTCTGCCTTCAGTCTTTCTTTTCTGCATGAGGATCTTTTCCAGTGACTCGGCTCTTCTCATCAGATGGCCAAAGTATTGGAGCTTCAGCATGAATCCTTCCAATGAGTATTAGGAGTTGATTTCCTTTAAGATTGACTGGTTTGATCTCATTGCTATCCAGGGGACTCTCAAGAGTCTTCTCCAGCACCACAGTTTGAAAGCATCAATTCTTGGCTGAGTGATGCTTGTGCCACCAGAAGGGCAGTAAACAGCCTTGTCATACTCCTTTCTCAGTCCTGAACCAGTCAGTTGTTGCATACGAGGTTCTAACTGTTGCTTCTTGACCTGCATGCAGGTTTCTCAGGAGATATGTGAGATGGTCTGCTTTCCCATCTCCTTAAGAGTTCTCCAGTTCGTCATGATCCACCCAGTCACAGGCGTTAGTATAGTCAGTGAAACAGAGGTAGATGCTTTTCTGGAATTCTCTTGCTTCGTCTATGATCCGGTGAATGTTGGCAATTTGATCTCTGGTTCCTGTGCCTCTTCTAAACTAGGCTTGGACGTCTGGAAGTTCTCCATTATGTAACGTTGAAGCCTAGCATGCAGGATTTTGAGCGTAACCTTACTAGCATGGGAGATGACTGCAATGGTCCAGTGGTTTGAACGTTCTTTAGTACTGCCCTTCTTGGGGATTGGGATGAGCATTGACATTTCCAGTCCAGTGGCCACTGCTAGAAAAGGTTTATAAACTGAAGCTTTAATATGTTGGCCACATGATACGAAGAGCTGACTCCTTGCAAAAGACCCTGATGCTGGGAAAGATGAAGGGAAGAGGAAAAGGGGATGACAGAGGATGAGATGGTTGGATGGCATCATGGCCTCAATGGACATGAGTTTGAGCAGACTCCGGGAGATGGTGAAGGACAGGGAAGCCTGGCCTACTGCAGTCCATGGGGTCTCAGAGTTGGACACAGCTGAGCGACCGAACAACAACTACTTTAAAGAAGGTTGTTTTCCTGATGTTTGGAGTTCTGTCTGATACCTATAGGAGAAGAGAGTCACTTTCTCCCAAGATTCCTCTAAACCCCGCAGCAATCACTGTTCATCAGTGATCACAATTATGTATGGAGTGTTGTTTTCATTTCCTCCGGTCAGCAGAGCAGATAAATACCTAGAAAAAAGCTTCAGTAGCTGTTGGCGACCACAGTGAAAAGAGGCATCAAAGATGAGTCTAAGGTTGTTGGTGTAGTTGAACTAGGAGAATTAGTGATGTCATTAGGAGAAGTAGGATTTGGGGAAGGTGAGCTCCTTTGTGGTGCTGATAACACAGTGCTATCATGATCGTTTCAATCTCAGACATAGCACGCTGGAGGAGTTTTCCAATCAGCAGAGATTTGGGGTTAGAGAAATACGTTTGGGTCTCATTCACACATAGGTGAATGAAGCAGTGAGAGCAGAACCACACAGGGAGCAGAAGGTGGGTGAGCAAGGCTCGAGTAAGGTCATATTCAGGAGACAAGAAGGCAGAGCCCAGTTGGTGTAGAGGCCAGAAAAAGTGTAGTTAGGTAGGAGGGAGAAACAGGCTAGTTCATCATCACAGAATACAAGGGAGGCCAAAGTTTTAACTTAAGAGGCTTACATGAAAGGGCTTCTCAAGTGGCTCAGAAGTAAAGAATCCGCCTGCAATGCAGGACACCCGGGAGACGTGGGTTTGATCGGTCAGGAAGATCCACTGGAGGAGGAATTGCATTCCACTCCAGTATTCTTACCTGGGAAATCCCATGGACAGAGGAGCCCGGCAGGCTATAGTCTATGGGGGTCCCAAAGAGTCAGACATGGCTGAGTGACTGAGTATGCACACATGTACTCTAGAAAATAAGCAGAATAACACTCCCTCACTTTTGGTTATTTCAGCTTTCCAGAGCATACTTAAAAAGTGAAAGGTATTGAAAAAATTCTCAGAGTAGCCCAAATAGCTCTCACTCTATAGGAAAGAGCATCATCTTTAATACCACGTTAATTCCTAATATGTAACAGAATAGGTTATTCATGTATAGTGATAGTATGGTTTTCTTTTACAGTTGGATAGATGTGGCAAATTTGAAGGGAGTGGGGCTTTTGGAGGCAGACACGTTCGTAATAACAAAAATGGACAAACCAGTGGAAGGCTATGTTCAAATGTCACTGTCCAGTGAGGCCTTCCCTAACTGCTTGTTTAAACTGCAAGCCTCTCTCCCCCGGAACTCCACCACTTTAGCTTCACCCTCCTTGTCATTTAACCACTAATGTGCTGTTTTGTTTATAATTGATTGACGGACTGATTGCCTCTCTGTGTGATTTCCAAGAGGGCATGCATGGGTTTTGGTCCTCTCCTTCCACCACCACTGTCTTCCCAGAGCCTAGCAGTGCCTTGTAGAGAGAAGACACAATGAGTATTTCTTTGTTGAGTAAATGAATGAGAGAAAATGATGGTTAGATACCAGGCACTGAACTATGTGGGATCATTTACTTTTGGAATAAGCACTGCTCTCTGTCAGTGTTTCTGGGGGTGCATATACAATCCCTTGTAGCATCGGTGGGCTCACAGAGCTCTGAATGAAAGTTTGGATCATGCTCAGTGTATTCTTTTTCTGAAGGCAAAAAACCAGAGACATTTCCATCGAGTTAATACAACTTTTAGAATGTCGGTGTTTCAAAGATCTCTCACCGAGAAAACAACTCTTTTTATGTTGAACATAAAATTTCCTCATGAAGGATTGCTATTACGTGATTTAAATGTACTGGTTTGTTAAAATTTTGGTTTCCCCCCCCCTTGACCTCATTCATACCCTGAACAGTTTCCTTCCAGGCCTATTGGAAGGAAATGCTAAAGGTACTGCCTCCTTCCTTTCCAGTTTCAGAGTCCTCTGACCAGAAGATATGGAGTTAGTTAGATGTGGGGCCACAGAGAAGTATGTGATGACTAGACTTTGTTGTTGTTTGGTCTCTAAGTTGTGTCCAGCTCTTTTGTGACCTCATGGACTGGAGCCCGCCAGGCTCTTCTGTCCATGGGATTTCCCAGACAAGAATACTGGAGTGGGTTGCCATTTCCTTTCCCGGGGATCTTCCCTCCCCAGGGATTGAACCTGCATCTCCTGCGGTGGCAGGCATATTTACTACTATGCCACCTGGGAAGCCTTGATTAAAAGTGACTAAATTAGAAACTCTCACTGATTTTGCTTCCACACTGGCTACTACTGCTTTATTATATGATACTGGTGGCCTGTTTGTGTCTCTCATGCCTTTTTGGCAAAATGAATCAGTAAAGTTGGCCTCCTATATTTGCGGGTTCCCTGTCTGCAGATTCAGCTAACTGTGGATGTTAAGATATTGGTGGTGGGGGCGGGGAACTTCAGAAAGGACCGGAAAGCAAAACTTGAATTTGCCACTTCAGCAACTATTTACATGGTATTTGCATTGTGTTCAGTTCAGTTCACTCGCTCAGTCGTGTCCGACTCTTTGCGACCCCATGAATTGCAGCACACCAGGCCTCCCTGTCCATCACCAACTCCCGGAGTTCACTCAAACTCACGTCCATCGAGTCGGTGATGCCATCCAACCATCTCATCCTCTGTCGTCCCCTTCTCCTCCTGCCCCCAATCCCTCNTTGGTGATGGACAGGGAGGCCTGAAGTGCTGCGATTCATGGGGTCACAAAGAGTCGGACACGACTGAGCAACTGAACTGAACTGAAAATAGTATTTGTATTGTATTAACTATTGTATGTGATGTAAAGATGATTTAAAGTATACAGAATGTGTGTGGGTAATGTGTAGACACTACCATATCTTCTGTAAGGGACTTGAACGTCCACGGATTTTGTCATTCTCCTGGGAACCAATCCCCCATAGGTAACGAGGGATGCCTGCATTGAGTTCTAAGTGCTAGGTGTTCATCAGATTACATATGTATATTTGGAAGAAGCTATGGTGTTGTCCAAAAAGTTTGTTGGGATTTTCTGTAGCATCTTATGGAAAAACCCAATGAACTTTTTGGCCAACCCAATACGCTTCTCCGCAATTAAGACAGCGCTGCAAAACATAGATCTTCAGTTCAGGCCACTTCTATACACATTTTACATTTTCCCCAGTTACCTTTTACTTCTTCCGGAAGCATTTTTTTTTCTTATTCCCCTCTTTCATGATTTCCTTTGGATGCAACAGCTGGGTACACAGTGTCCATGGCTCAGTATAATTTAAGTTTTTTAATCTTACAAGTTATAGAAGTGACTGAGGAGAACTTTTTAAAGTGGTGGGAAGTCCCCTCACTTTAATTAGAGCGCCCAGGCAGAATGGAGTTATCTAATAGGTATTCATGCAGCTTCATTCATTACATAACATAATGGTCACTCACAACCAAATACTTAAATCACATTCAGAACCATTGTGTCCCCTTGCAGAGACAGTGGTTTCTTTGTTTGCACCAAATAAGCAGCTAGTGATTATTAGCTTAGCTGTTAAGTTAAATCACATTCCTGGAAAGGGAAATGTTGCAGTTTTGTTTTTTTGTTTTTTTTAAAAGGGAGAGGAGAATGCATTTTTGAAAATCCAGACATAGAATTACTACTGGCAACATGACCATTACACCTCTTTGACAAGAGAAGTTTATGTTTTGTTTGATTAAGACAGTTTTAATTTCCCAGAGCCCTGTAACCTCTACTCTGCGAATTTGAAGCCTAAATATTTGTGTGCAAATAGTTTTGGTGACATGGAGCGGCTATGTCCGAATTTGCCTGTGATGGTGTCTTTTCCCTCCCAGTACCCCACAGGGGGATTTCTGACTTGCTATTAAGCACAGGACTTGATTCATTCATAGAACCTGATGTGGAGTTCACTCTCACTATTTGACGTGTGTGGAGTGAGAGGCAGACGGTGGCACATGGGCGCCCATCAAAGAGCAAACGGACATCCGACCTGCTGGAGCCACTGTGGCATTGCTTTTTGCACATGGCTTTGGAGTCTGAAGGGTCTGGGCTGGACTCCGTCCTCTGTCAGTTACTATGAATGGGACTGGGCCAGCAGTTACTTAGCCCCTTGAGCCTTTAGTGTCCTCATCTATAAACTTGGATTATTGTGAGAATCAAATGAGGTTGTGTATATACAAGAGCTTTGAATATTAGGGGCCACCCAAAGGATAACATTATTCCCAGTCTGAACTTGTCCAGTCAGAATGGAACTTGTGTAGTAACGCCGATTAACTTACATGTTCATGTACTCTGATCTCCTTCAATCAGGAGCGAATCAAAGTAAGCGTATGTTCCTTCTCTGAATAAAACTGGTATCAGTCAATGGCTATGGAAAAAAAAAATTGATCCCTTACTACAGGTAAGGGAGAAAGGGGGCTAGAGTAGTGAGTGGTGCCACTAAAATTTTAGAAGAGGAAACTGATGCCCAAGGAAAAGCAGATGATTTTACTTCAGTCCTGGTTTATTTCGTTTGATGATCATTGGAAGTGCCTGGCATTATTGCTGTGCTTCTTAATCATTAATGGTCATCATAATGATCTAGGACTAACTGCAGATTCTCCAGTTACAGGGATTTGCCCGCAGAAGGCTGGGGTTTGGGCTCATGAATCTGCTTTGGACTGGTGCCTCAAGTGACTCTGATGCAGGTGGATCATGGTCTATAGTATGAGAAACCTTTGGCAAAAAAGGCAAAAATCCTTTGCCTTTTCTGGTCATCTTTTAATTGAATCCTTATCCTCGTGGCTCAGCTGGTGAAGAATTCGCCTGCAATGCGGGAGACCTGGGTTGGATCCCTGGGTTGGGTAGATTCCCCTGAAGAAGGGAAAGGCTACCCATTCCAGTATTCTAGACCTGGAGAATTCCACGGACTGTATAGTCCATGGGATTGCAAAGAGTCAGACGTGACTGAGCGACTTTCACTTCGCTTCATTCTTCTTGTAGCTCCATGTTGTATTTGATCATGGTATACCTCCCTGCTTAAAATCTTTTAATGGTTTCCCACTGATAGTAGGCTCAAGATCAGTATTGTCCTCCTGGCTAACTGCGTCTCTTGCCACTGTCCTCCGGCTCCTCTGGCCACATCTGTCTCCTCCGTGGTGCAGGTTTCTTCCTTCTCTGGGTCATTGGCATGCAGTTCCCTCCCCTGAAATGTTCTCTCTCTCACCCTCCGCCTGGTGAATACCTTCTGATCACTCTGATCTCTTGTTTCCTTGGTGAAACTTCCCCTGATCACCAGGGTGGAGTCTGATCTTACCATATGTCCTTTTAGCCCCCTTCAATGGAGAGCAGTGATCTCTTGTTGGCATTAGATCATTCACTGTTAAATTATCTATTTAACATTTGTCTTGGCTTCACGTAGATAGAGACATTTTGTGCTCACTTCTTTATCTGCAGTATCTTGTAATATAGTACCTGAAATTTCGTAAGAGCTCACTGACTATTCTGGAAAAAAATAAATGGACAAAAGTAGGATTTATGGTAAAGATGCCCTGCTCTAGACCTCCACTGAAGAAGGTTTAATGACTAGAGTTGCATGTTAGCCTTGTTATAAAGTGGAAAGCACCCTTAGCATTCTAGAATACAGCGTTAGAGCACTTACTTGTTTCAGTAATAGACACTATAAATTCAGAGACCTCAAACAGTATTCTTAGTGTTTAAAGCTTAGAACCTGGCATGGAAGAAAGGGGAGGTTAAAAGGTTGCAGATAAAGTCCTTACTTGCTTTATAGCATGTCTTTCATCCAGAAAAGATTGGAAGCTTCATGGTAGTCCAACACCTCGTAAGTAAACTTGCAATGTATTTACACTTACATTATGTAGCCGCTTGGTTAGCTTGTGTATTCATTTCCTCAGATACTCCCACTTGGAGTTGTAAGAAGTCAAAACAAGAGCATATTCCCACTCTTTGTTTTCAAAGCAAGCAGTGGGTTCGGTGGCATTTACATCTGGTGGAACAATGAGGGCAGTGTCAGTCTCAGAGAAGGAGAGATCCTTGTTATGTGTGCTTGGATTCAGCATCTCAGTCTTGATGGGAAAAGAATTCTGGAGGAAAAACCCCCATGACTGCAGTGATTTTTGTAATCGTGATAGCCAAGTATGGAATTAATTGGGGTTCAAAAAAAGCCAGGATAGTCGTGTGGAGAAATTCACTTCAGTTTTTAACCACTGTGAAGACATAGAATCAGTTAACTTTGTTTACCTAAGATGTTTAGTTCTGAGGGCAGAGTTTTGCAATCTTTAGGTAATCTGTGCATTTTAGTCAGCCTCTCATTCAGGTTTTTAAATAAGTTGCCATTTAATTACAGCATTAATTTGTTTTTCACTCCTTATGACAAACATTTACTAAGTACTTGGTGTGTGTTAGACATTATTCTATACCCCAGGGATATAGTAGTGAGCAGGACAGATAAGAGCTCTGCTGCTACAGAATTTATAGGCAGCAAACATGCAAACAATTCAGGGCTATAAAACATTCACCCTAGATAACATGATCTGGCCTGGTGAGGGAAGATGGGTAGTGTGACCTCACACGGATGGTATAGCAGTTTATCTGAAGAGATCAAAAGCCGGGAATGATGGGATGATGAGATGATGATGAGATGATCGTGAGATGATCAGGCTGAGCAGCATTAGCATGATAGGAAGAAGGAGCAAATGCGAAATTGCTAGGTGTGAAGGAGCTTGCTGTGTTTAGAGAATTGAAAGAAGACCCGTGTAGCCGGGGCTTAGAGAGGGAAGGAAGGAGACGGATTTGGTGGTGAGGTCAAGGGAGTAGGCAGGAAGGGCCCCGTGGGCCATGGTGGAGTCTGCATATTATTCTAAGAGTCATGGGAAGCCAGTGGGAGGCTTTAAGCAGGGGAGTGACACAATCTGATTTGTGTCTTTAAAAGATTGCTGGGATTGCCATAAGAACAATTTAAAGAGGTATTTACTCTAGCAGTTCAGCTCATAGGTGATGACCAAGCATTGTATGCTTTAATTGTATATGGACAGGCTCTCCTTGTGTATATATACAGCTTTTTTTTTTTTTTGACTGAATTTAGAATAATCAAGAAAAAAGATTACTTAGGAACATAATGTCATGGGATAGATTCGTTAGATAAAACTCATTTTTATCTTAAAACCATGTATTTAGTATTCTTGAAGTGCTTATTGATGTGACTATAAGCTAATTTCTGGAGATATAAATACGAATATGACTTTAACGAATTTATGGTCTAGTGGAGGATACCTATAAGTAAACAGATGCTTACAACATACTATGAAAAGTATGTTTGGCTGTTATGAATGAAGCTGCTATGAATGTTTCTGTCCATGCTTTCTGGCAGACATAATACTCGTATCTTGTAGGAATGGAATTGCTGAGTCAAAGGATAGGTATGTTTAGCTTTGGCAGAGACTTGGGACTTTATTCTGAAACTAGGATTTGTGCTTTAGAAAGATGATTTTTAGCAACACTAGTCTTAGTCTAAGTTGCTTCAGTTGTGTCTGTCTCTTTGCAGTCCTGTGAACTGTAGCCCACCAGACTCCTCTGTCCATGAAATTTTCCAGGCAAGAATACTAGAGTGGGTTGCCATTTCCTTCTCCAGGGAATCTTCCTGACCCAGGAACTGAACCTGAGTCTCTCACGTCTCCTGCATTGGCAGGTGGGATCTTTACCACTAGCGCCACCTGGGAAGCAAGACTAGAGGCAAGTGAAACCAGTTAAATGCTTGTTACACATACCCAGTTAAGAAATGAGATCTAAAGTAAGGTAAGACAGTGAAGATGGGGGAGAAGAATAGAATGGAGACATATTTAGGGAATGGGACACATTGGATTTCAGAGGTGAAAGGGGAGATAAGTTGGGAATAAAGATAATTTGTAGGTTTATGACCTGGATCATTAACAGAGCCAGAAGCTAGAGAAGAATTGAGATTTTAGAGGAGTAAAAAGAGAGTTTCTTTTTGGATACACTGAGTTAGAGTTCCAGGTGAACATGTGGTAGCCGGAAATTCAGGTCTAGAATCTGGAAGGGAAGTTAAAGTAAGAACTGGAGATAAAGATTTGGGAGTTAGTATAGTATTTGTTAGTTCTAGAAGGTCTTGTGGGTCTTCATGTGTCTTTGTGTTAGTTGCTCAGTTGTGTCCAACTCTTTGCGACCCCATGAACTATAGTTCACCAGGCTCCTCTGTCCATGGAATTCTCCAGGCAAGAATACTGGATTGGCTTGCCATTTCCTTCTCCAGGGGATCTTCCCGACCCAGGAAGATCGGGAAGGGTCTCCTGCATTGGCAGGTGGATTCTTTACTACTGAGCTACCAGGGAAGTCCCTCAAGTGAATTTAGGAAATAACAAAAAAATTAAATTAGGAAGAGTTATTCTAGCTCACTGCTGACATAAACAGAGGGCACTAACAAGTATTTGAAAATTAATTTGACCTGGAACCAGAAACTGAATCTAGTTCCATGCCTTGCGTATGGAAGCTCAGAGTTGCAAGAGACGTTTATTCCCATTAGTTCTGAAGTTCTTTCTTTAGAGCCACTGCTTATTTATCTGGCACTTGTTTAATCTATTAAATATTCACTAGCATTCAGCTCTACACATCCTTTCCTTCCATGGCACTGAGTGAAAAAATGCACATTCATATTATAACCTCTACTGTTAAGTTTTTAGAGTATAGTCCTTGATTTCTTTTATGGATTCCCTTAGCCTTTCATTTAGATTCTTTGCATAATGGGAGCTCCTTTAATAACCTTTTTTAACTGACTGACATCAAGAGTGAATCATGAGCAATGGGAATGATGTTTTCTTTACCACCAACATACCTATTTTTTTTTACAAATATTTTTGACACATTAAAATCTAGGCGATAAAATGATTCCGTTGTCAAAAGTTTCTGTTTGCTTAGGGAAACTGGATATGTGTTTTTGCCAGGTATTTTTTCTTTCTATCCTCTGCCCTCTCCTCTATATATTTGTAACAATACTATATATTTGTATTAAGTATCAGTATTTATAAAACTGCCACTTTGGCTATACCGCATAATCAATCATATTGTTGCTTTCGTTTCCTCTCTTTCTAAAACTATAAGGAGAGTGTCTCATAGATTTATAAGCCTAGCAGGTTGGAAAATTAATAATCTGGAAATCAGATTATTAATGAATACTCCTCCCTCCCCCCTGGGATCCTACACTGTCGCTTCTCCTGCCACTTACTGACCTTGTTCTCCTGGCTTGTTTTGAGCCCTTGAATAAAGTCCTTCATCTTTCTTAGACTTAAGTTACTTATTTAAGAGACTATAATAATGAGAGGGGAGTTTTGTTTTCCTCCAAAGAGGGTGTTCAACACAAAAACACTTTTTTTGGTCATCTTTATTCTGTCAAAGATTTCAGTCCATGTCGGATAATATCAAGAATATCTGATGCAGTTAAGACCTAATTTTGGTGAAAATAATTGGGGTAGGGGAAGGAAAGCGAAAACAGAAGGATTTTCAGTTCAGTTCAGTTCAGTCGCTCAGTCGTGTCCAACTCTTTGTGACCCCATGAATCGCAGCACGCCAGGCCTCCCTGTCCATCACCAACTCCTGGAGTTTACCCAAACTCCTGTCCATCGAGCCGGTGATACCATCCAGCCATCTCATCCTCTGTTGTCTCCTTCTCCTCCTGCCCCCAATCCCTCCCAGCATCAGAGTCTTTTCCAATGAGTCAGCTCTTTGCATGAGGTGGCCAAAGTACTGGAGTTTCAGCTTCAGCATCATTCCTTCCAAAGAAATCCCAGGGCTGATCTCCTTTAGGATGGACTGGTTGGAGCTCCTTGCAGTCCAAGGGACTCTCAAGAGTCTTCTCCAACACCACAGTTCAAAAGCATCAATTCTTTGGTGCTCAGCTTTCTTCACAACTCTCACATCCATACATGACCACTGGAAAAACCACAGCCTTAGTATTATATATAAGTTGGTGCAAAAGTAATTGCTGTTTTGCATTGTTGAACTTTGCCATTTGATATTGGAACACATTCTTAAATAAATGTAGTTATGTTATATATCATTTTAATGTGCATTTCTTGCTTTATGTTTTGCAATAATGAATTACTACTTACTGTTTATATGTATTTTAGACTATGAAAATGATGTTAGACAAAAAGCAGATTTGAGCGATTTTCTTATTTGAATTCAGAATGAGTCGTAAAGCATCGGAGACAATTTCAACATCAACAACACATTTGGCCCAGAAACTGCTAATGAATGCACAGTGTAGTGGTGGTTCAAGAAGGTTTGCAAAGGAGACGAGAGCCTTGAGGATGAGGAACTCAGTGGCCAGCCGTCAGAAGTTGACAGTGACCGACTGAGAGCATCACTGAAGCTGGTCCTCGTATGGCTACGTGAGAAGTTGTGCAAGAACTCAGCATTGACCATTCTGTCCTCCTTTGGCCTTAGAAGCAAATTGAAAAAGTGGAAAAGCTCGATAAGTGAATGCCTGATGAACTGATCCCAAATCAAAAAATTGTTGTTTTGAACTGTTCTCTTTTTCTACACCACAACAATGAACCATTTCTCAATGTGACTATGATGTGTGAGGGAAAGTGAATGCTCTATAACCAGCGGAGACCAGTTCAGTAATTGGACTGAGAAGAAGCTCCAGAGCACTTCCCAAAGCTAAACTTGCAGCCAAAAAAGGATCATGGTCACTGTTTGGTGGTCTACTGCTAGTCTGATGCACTGCAGCTTTCTGAGTCCTGGCGAAACCATTATGTCTGAGAAGTACGCTCAGCAAATTGATGAGTGCTCTGAAAATGGCAATACCTGCAGCCGGCATTGGTCAACAGAAAGGGCCCAGTTCTTTTCCACAGCAATGCTTGACTGCTTCAAAAGTTGAATGAATTGAGCTACAAAGTTTTGCCTTATCCACCATATTCACCTGACCTCTGGTCAAGCATCTCGACTACTTTTGAAAGAGAAAATGCTTCCACAACCAGCAGGACACAGAAAATGCTTTCCAAGAGTTTGTCGAATCCCAAAGCACGATTGTTTTTCTTTGCGTAGGAATAAGCAAACTTATTTCTCATTGGCAAAAATATGTTGATTGTAATGGTTCCTATTTTGATTAATAAAGTTGTGAGCCTAATTATAATAATTTAAAATTCAGGGTCTGAAACTGCAGTTATTTTGCACCAACCTGAATAGGTGGTGTTGGTGGTAAAAAACGCACTGCCAATGCAGGAGGCATAAGAGACTCGGGTTTGATCCCTGAGTTGGGAAGATCCCCTGGAGGAGGACGTGGCAGCCCACTCCAGTATTCTTGCCTGGAGGATCCCATGGTCTGAAGAGCCTGGTGGGCTACAGTCCATAGCGTCGCAGAGAGTCAGACATGACTGAGTGACTTAGCACAGCACAGCACACAGCATACAAGATTTTATCTGTAGAGTCCTGAATAGTTCTTGAAACCATTCAACACACCTTCAACTCCATTTTCTAATTTTATTTCTTGCAACAGTCCTATGAAGTATGGAGATTCTGGGCTATTTAGTGACCTTAAGTGTACAAATAAGGAGACTGAATCCACAATACTGTGTCACTTATCCACAGTAGTGTGTTAATGCAGCACTCTGTAATGGAAAGACATGCATGCTAAATCACTTCAGTCGCGTCCCACTCTTTGCAGCCCCCTGTACCACAGCACACTAGGCTCCTCTGTCCATGGGATTCTCCAGGCAAGAATGCTGGAGTGGGTGGCTGTGTCCTCCTCCAGGGGAGCTTCCCAAACTAGGGATTGAACCCGTGCTTCTTACGTGTCCTGCTTTGTCAGGCAAGACCTTTACCGCTAGCACCAACTGGGAAGCCCAATAGAAAGACAGGGCTAGTTTTATATCCGGACTCTGTCAATTATGCTAGTTGGCTGACTAAAGTTGGGTGAGTCATCCCAGCGCACCAGCCCTGAGCACCCTGTCTCACGCATTGGACCTGGACTGGCAATCTGTTTCACATATGTTAATATACATGTATCAGTGCTATTCTCTCAGACTGGGATGACCCACAGGGATGGGATGGGGAGGAAGGTAGGAGGGGGGGTTCAGGATGGGGAACACATGTAAAGCCATGGCTGATTCATGTCAATGTATGGCGAAAACCACTACAATATTGTAAAGTAATTAGCCTCCAGTTAAATAAATTAAAAAAAATCAAGTTGGATGAGACCCCTCACTTCTCCAAACCTCAGGGTCCTCAAGTCAGGATCCTCAGAGTCGGACACGACTGAGTGACTAACAGTAAGTTAGGAGATTCCCTAATGTGATCTATAGAAGAAGAATTAAATTAATGACTAGGTTGGGAAACTTCAGGCAGCTGCCACCTTCTGCTCCCCCAGAGACCAGTAAAGGAACCCTTTACATCTCGCCAGAAGATGAAGCACCGTGGAACTGTCTGTGGGATTTATGGCGGTCTGGGAAAGCTTCTGGGCTGTGAGGAAGTGTTTGCATTCAGAGCAGGCTTCATTCACAGGGAATATTGGGTCACACAGAAGCTCACTACCCCCTGCTGACCTTTTCAGACAGAGATTGGCCGGACTGTACAGAAACAATGAATTCCAGAAGGCCAGGGCCCCTGTTAACCTGTGACCTCAGAATAAGAGGCCCTTGGACATCTGAGGTCTGAAAGTGAGAGAAAGGAGTTGTGAATTTTGCAGGTTCACTCTGGACACAAAATCCTGTGTGACGATCTGTGATGTAATTTGGCACATGCTGGAGTAACTATTTTAGTTCAAACCTCCCTCCTCTCTGTAACTCTAATTCCTTGAACTTCTCAAAACAGCATGTGATTTCTTTACTTTTCAAAGTCTTTGACCAGGACATTGACGCTTTAAGTTATTGCCTTAGGTCCCAAAGTAAATTGGCTGCAGAGATAAAAATAGAAGCCAGGTTAACTCTCAACCTCTTCATTAGCATTCTGAGCTTCAAGCAGCAAAGTAGCATGTAAAAGTGAAATTATTTTATTTGAAAAATGTAGTCGGCACACTCCCTTGAATCCACTTAATTTTTGAATCTGTACTGGTGTCGGTTGCCATTTTCTTCTCCGGGGGCTCTTCCCAACTCGGGGATCGAATCCAAATCTCCCACATTACAGGCAACCGGTTTACCCTCTGAGCACCAGGGAAGCCCATGTGCCTCCTTAAAGACAACTTAAATCCTTAAAGGAAGACATCAGTGGGCATTTGCGTCAGAAGATCCAGTCTGTTACGGGTTAACACCGTGTGGAAGAGATTTACAGCCAGGAGGATGACCATTTTTTTTATGGGGATGGAAAACACAACTTCCTGTTTCCCCTCAGAGAGTTCCTGGACTCTATGGGGTGATCTAGGAAACCCTGAGGAGACAGGATGGCGGAAGGGGCTGAGATTGCTGTTGGATAAAATACTGGTCCTTGTCTGTTATTACAGCTCTCAGCGTTTTCCTGAGGATGCAGCCTACTCATCGTAGAAATCTGACCACATTCTAACATGTGGCCTCGAGTGAAGTCAGCTCTTGGGGATCTTGTAATTTTGTTTGAGGGCATATTAATTTGTCAGATGCATACTCCTCCACCTCTTCTCCCTTCACATTTCTGCTTTTTTGTTAGTTCAGAGGCGTAATTTTCTATCTTCTATGAGGTCAGCCTTGATTGGAGTGGTCACAGAAAGACAAAAATGTTCCATTGGTGTGAAGTCTCTCCTGAATTTACCATTGGCATAATCTGAGAGGGAGTCCTAGGTAGTGGTGTGCTGATAAATCACCTCTTCAGACTCAGAGCCCCGACTTGGAGCCAGTTTGCCAGTTTCCATGGTGTAGCTATTTCCACTGTGGCCAGATTCACAATACCAACATGATGTCATGGAACGCGGGGCTGAGGAATGTGTACGATCAGCTCCTGCAAGCAGGACAGGCTGGCTCCAGCACACTGCGGGCGAGACCTCGATAGGTTTGCATAATTAGATGGAACGTGCATGTGTTGGCATGTGCAAGTCTGGCAGTGGTTTTTCTTCCGGGTTATCTGCCCAGAAGCGCTACCGCAGATCAGGCGAGGGTAAGCCTGCCACGTGTGCAGGTGCTTCTTTTAGTCACGGACACCTTTGCTCTCGGAACCCTCTTAATTGGGTATCCTTCCAGAGGCCGTCCTCCGTCCTCGATTCTTTTTATTCTACACACTCTGCCTGGAGAGTGAAGCTGGTTTAATTGCTGTAACTCGTCATTGTTGTTGTTCAGTCGCTAAGTAGTGTTGGACTCTTTGCAACCCCAGGGACTGCAGCACGGCAGGCTTCCCTGTCCTTTACCATCTCTCAGAGTTTCCTCACACTCATGGCCCTTGAGTCACTGATGGCATCCAACCATCTTGTCCTCTGTTGTCCCCTTCTCCTCTTGCCTTCATTTTTCTTCAGTATCAGGGTCTTTTCTAATGAGTCGACTCTTTACATCAAGTGGCCAAAGTATTGGAGCTTCAGCCTCAGCATCAGTCCTTCCAATGAATGTTCAGGGTTGGTTTCCTGTAGGATTAGCTGAATTGATCCTCTTGCAGTCCAAGAGACTCAGGAATCTTCTCTACCACCACAGTTGGAAAGCATCAATTCTTCAGTTCTCAACCTTCTTTAAGGCCCAGCTCTCACATCCATACATGACTACTGGAAAAACCATAGCTTTGACTTTACAGAGCCTTGTTGGCAAAGTGATGTCTCTGCTTTTTAATACGCTGTCTGGGTTTTTCCTAGCTTTTCTTCCAAGGAGCAAGCATCTTTTAATTTTGTGGCTGCAGTCATGGCTCTTACATATTTCCATCTTAGACCTCCTTACCCAGCTCTTGGACTCTGACTGCCTATTGGACTGTATACCATTGGAAAATCCCAGCAATACTTCAGATTTTACGTTTCTTTCTTCTTTTGGCCACAGCACACGGCATGCAGGATCTTAGTTCCCCAGCCAGGGATCAAACCTATACCCCCTGCAGTGGAAGCACCGTGTGTTAACCACGGGTCCACCAGGAAGTCCCCAAAGTTTATGTTTCTAAAGTGGCATTCAGTGCCTCTACCCCACAGAGGACTGGCTTCCCCTTCTCAGTTTTCTTTCTGGTGGGTGGTATCCTTTTCTTTCCAGTCGCTTTCAGATCTTGCCTCTGCACGGCCCCTCTTGGTTCCTACATGCTAGTTGCCTGTCTCCCCACCGTTTTACTTGTGCTGCATTGTAGTGGTTTCTCTGTGTCCATTTTCTCCATCATAGTGAACATCCTGGGTGTTAGAACTGCCTACTGTTTGCCTTTGTATCTCCACTGTTGTGGACAGCGCCTGACACGTAGTACCGTTTATTCAATACGTGGCTGAATGAGTAGATGAACAAATGAGAGATCCATTCTGTACCCTTTGTATGTATATGGCATAGAGTTGCCAGACTTAGGAACTAAAAAAGTACAGGATGCCAGGTTAGTTTGGAAATTCAGATAAACAGCAAATAATTTTTTCAGTATGTTGTTGCTGTTGTTCAGTTGCCAAGTTGTGTGTCTGACTCTCCGTATGAGTAGGTCCTAAATACTGCAGGTAACATTTGTGTTCACAAATGATTCAATTATTTATTATTTTTTTCTAAAATTAAGATTTAGCTGGGCATTCTGGCAACCCTAACCTAGCCAAAAAAATGTCAGCTGACACCCAGAACAGAAGTTCATGCAACACAGAAGCTCACACTGAGCCTGCTATCACGTGCCCTAGGGTTTTGTATGGACGCTGCCTTCCATCTCTGAATGTCCTGTGTGTAAGTAGTTCACTTTACTCAGATGCCCTGGGCTGCCCCATAACCCTGTGCTTTATGCCATTACATACACATAGTTTTCCTTTGCATGGCAAGGACATTTAATCTCTGCATGTTTACGCGGTGTGGACAAATGATCAGAGTTGGTGAGTCATCTTATGATATTTCCTATGCTGTGGTGGTTTCTTATTGTTTCTGGGTAGTGGTTTCAGGGCATCTGAGTACAGGATATAAAACGGACCCTTGGTATTCTGAGATGCGTGTACAGAGAGGAACATGCTGTTAAAGTTCTGTAAAACCTTGGCTCTGGGCTTTAGATTTTCGTAGGGAGTTAG
Source organism: Neotragus moschatus (assembly GCA_006410615.1). Taxonomy (NCBI): domain Eukaryota; kingdom Metazoa; phylum Chordata; class Mammalia; order Artiodactyla; family Bovidae; genus Neotragus; species Neotragus moschatus. Next base: position 4,672,924 of record SJYA01002524.1, read on the forward strand.
ACCGGAAGAGTCCTCACTATTTACGTTACTGCTCGTGCCAGGATGCCCAAGAACTGGTGCACTAAAGATTAAGCATGGCTTGGAGAAAGACTTAATACTGTCTCCAGTCTAATGAGGCTGTTTACTTAACACGTTCCCGGTTAAAGTATCACATGACTAGAGGATTATTTTGATTGAAGGGATTTTTTTTTTTTAATTAAAAACACCCAAGTTGTGAACAGTTTATGTCTTAGAAGGCAACAGAGTATATTTCTCAATGACTGGAAACACAGTTGAAATATGGTATGTTTCGTCTCTCTCATTCTTTCTCCCGTCCCCCTAATGTCAAAATTGGTAATTTTAGAAATTCCACGGCTAGGACAGTGGGGCAGGGTTTTAGATATTTACCCCATAGGAGTCAGGCATATTCTCTGAGGAAATGCTGAATTCTAATGGCAGACGAATTGGCCAAAAAACAATCATGAAACATTTTTGTGGCCTCAGTATCGTGATCTTCTCAGTAAAGCGATGGTCTCTGATTAAGTCCAGATTGGGCTGTTTCCTGTTAGCGTGCTAACCCAGAGGGCAGGCTCAGCCCTCCATGTCTTGCTCTCTAAGTCTGAGTTATTAAACACTTGTCTGCCAAGACTTTCCTCACTGCCTCTCCCCACTATTCTTTTAAACTAAAATTTGAAGATGTTGAGTTATCACAAACAAAAACAGACTTAAAAGGGTCATGTCGTTATTAAACATTTTAGCTTTTCCAATCTACCCACAGTTGTAGGATATTTTTGTGTGTTTCACATTTGTATAACTTTATTTCAATTCCAGTAACAAGCAGATAATTACAAAAATTTTTATTTCATAACAATGTACTTTATTTGCTCTGGTGTGCATGCTTACTTGTGTCTGACTCTTAGCAAACTCGTGGACTATAGCCCGCCAGGCTCCTCTGTCCCTGGAGTCTTCCAGGCAAGGATACTGGAGTGGGTTGCCATTTCCTCCTCCAGGGGACCTTCCCGACCCAGAGATTGAATTTGTGTCCTCTGCATTGGCAGGCATATTCTTTTACCACTGTGCCACTTGGGACGCCTGTACTTAATTTGAATATAGGCAAATTAAAACTCATCTTCACAAATCTGGCCTTCCCCTTGCTAGATATTAGCGTACTTAACAAACGGTCAGAAAATAATGTTAAGCAAGTGCTCTGACACTGACATGTATTGTTATTTTTTGTGAGGACAACTTTAGGCATCAGAGTAATTCCTGTACTGCATAAGCTATTGCCGTGGATGCTCATTTGTTGCAATTAGAGAGTAACTCTTAAAATCTAAATATTCAAAATATTCTATTAGCTATTCCGTTAGCTCAGTCATGGTTCTTGCTAATGTACAGATGCAAACACTGAGGGACAGAAACCATTAAAGGCATTTATGAGGATCAGGCATGTGTGTTGAGATTTTCTTCAGAGTAGAAGGAGTGAAAGGAAGCGACTGGGTTAATGAGTAACATGAATCCATTTCCAAGCCAGAGCATTGGCTTCCTGCCAAATCTGCTTTCTGGCAGGAAAAGGGACCCACTTCATCAGGGTCTTTGACAAGCATTTTTCTCTGTGTTTGAATTTTTGGCCACATCACTGCTTTAGGGAAAAATTAGTTCTCTTAAACAGTTACTACTTTTAATAAGAAAAGATTTAGCTTTAAAGTGGAGTTTGCCTTGTAAAATAGTATCATCAAATTACAAAATTTATTGATAAGGGAACCCTGACGTTGTCTGTCACAAGGTAAGGAAGCTTGATTTAGAGTTAGAGCTTGAATATCCGTAGAAACTGAAAAGCCATTCCTTTTGTTGTTGTTGTTGTTAACATTTGCCCTTGAGGTATATTTTTTAACTTCTGCTTTTTAAGTGATAATTATCTTTATCAGATCTTTTACGATGGCAAAGTAAAAAAACACAAAATATTCCTAAATTTTAGTGTATTAGGAAAGAGATCAAAGGAATATAGATGTTTGAAGGTAAAAGTTAATTTTATAATGTCTTTTTTTTTTTAAGTGAAAAGTGGCAAATGTGCATGAAGTTTCAACAGCATCACAGTGACTTAATAAGCTAACATTTTCCAAAATATGTTCATCCTAATGTTCTGCAGGGTGCTCTGAGACCAAAGGGAAATCTGTTAGGAAATGTCAGATACCATATCCTTCTTTGGAGTTTCATAGCATGTTAGCACATTAAATACTGTGTAAGAAATTCTATGGAAAAGAAATATATTGGGCTTTGTTTAACTCTGTAGTTCCCAAATTGGAATGCAGGATGTTTTGTTTTGAAACTAGTATTTTACAGCACACATTTAGGGCAACACTGTACCAATTAATTAAAAATGTAATTAGACATTGAAGCCATATATCTTCTTCACTAATTGTTTCTAGTTAAAGCTAACTGAAACTCTTGGAAGACGGATATTATCAGGCCTGTTCTCAAACTGCTTATAGAGTGATAATGAATAATTATAAGGCCGTGATCTGAGTCCATTTGGTAGTTTTGCCTGAATCACAGCTCTTTCCTTTGTAAACTAAAAGTATCTTTCAAAAATTAAATAAATCAAGGCACCCCCCGCGTATGCTGGAGTCTTATGATTAATTCCTGCTGGCAGTTAGCCATGATGACATTAAGCTGTTCTAAGCCCTTTCTAAAAGTGATGGCCTTTACTTTGGTTTTGCGGAAAGCAATTCTTGCCTGCTAATTTCCTTCCAGTGGTTTAACTTTTGACAGGACAGGTGAAGAAATAGCAAACATGTGACTTTGTAAGTACAATGTCATCATTTAGAGATTTCAGTTCTCTCTTTTTTGCTCCCCTTTAATTGTCACGTGTCTGATTATTTCAATTTAGGAAAATCTGATATAAAACAATATGCATTTAAAACTGAGAGACTTCGTGTGGCGATTGTCTGCGTCACTTAGGATCTGTGCTTCAAAACAAGTTCCTTTCTATAGGTCATCTTCCCCTATGCCTATGAAGGGCAGGCTGAACTCTGAAAATTGCATCACTATATAATTTGTTCAGCACAGATTTATTGTAGAATATGAGACACACTTGGATTTTTCTTCAGTTTATTTCTCTTCCCCATACTCAGTTTTAAAGCTTTACAGATTTTATTACTAATCAGTTTTTATGTATTATGGTTTATGTCTCCAGGGGGCATTTATACCTACCAATACTATTCACGTTCATTCAGTCTCATGTGGTAGCTACTTTTCACAGGGAAATATTTTCTCTTTGTTGTTGTTGTTCAGTCACCAACTGGTGTGCAACTTTTTGAGACCCCGTGGACCGCTACATGTCAGGCTTCCCCGTCCCTCCTCACCTTCCAGAGTTTGCCCAAGTTCGTGTCCATTGAATCGGTGGTGCCTTCCAACTGTCTCATCCTCCGTCACCCTCTTCTCTCTTGACCTCAATCTTTCCCAGCATCAGGGTATTTTCTAGTGAGTCAGCTGTTCGCATCTAGTGGCCAAAATGTTGGAGCTTCAGCTTCAGCATCAGTCCTGCCAGTGAGCATTCAGGGTTGATTTCCTTTAGGATTGACTGGTTTGATCTCTTTGCTGTCCAAGGGACTCTCAAGAGTCTTCTCCAACACCATAGTTCAAAAACATCAATTCTTCAGCACTCTGTCTTCTTTATGGTCCAGCTCTCAACTGTACTATAACATTGCTAGTCTCCAAAAGGCAGGGGTCATGCACCTACCTACCATTTCTATTCCTCATCCAAGATTAGCTGAGGCCTGCTTGATAAAACTGCTGCTTAGCCAACTTTGTTGATTAATGATGATATTGAATGTGTTTTGCCTTCCATGGACCAAAGAACATCACACGGTCAGATTTCCCTAGATGTCTGTGGAGAACATGCTCCTCCCATGGCTGATTTTTTTTTTCTCCCTCCATACTATCAACATAATGTCATCTGGCTCACACAAATCTAAAAGTTTAATAAGCAGCTCTCCAGAGTCTGTAGGATCAGTGCCAGCACCCCACTGTAGGCGCTGTCTTTGAGGATGAGTTTGAAAGCTTAACTGTGGAACAGTGTAAAGGGAATGACTGAGAGCATTTGCTCAACTCGATCCTGGAGTCATAGGAAACATTCTTGACAGAACATGCCAGCAGCGTAATTCTTGATGGGAAAGTGAGCTGAAGCAAATGATGAAGTAATCCCCCTGCTTGTGGGGTCACAAGCAGGTGCCACCCCGGTACCCCAACCACCATCCCACGCTCCTGCACTGACTCAGGTGAGAGGAGTGAAGTCAGCCTTTCCTGAGGGGTAGGGAAGGTCAGTAAGAGCAAGGGAAAGCATGACGGGCCACGCTTCATCCGGTTCAGTGTTTTCACTCTTACTTCAGGGAGTCGTTTCTCCTGATCATAATCTTGAGTTTATCGTGCAGGTCGAAGGGGACCAGCTGCCTCCGGGACACACAGTCAGTCAGTATGAGACGTGTAAGATCAGGACCATAAAAGCTGGCACCCTAGAGAAGCTCGTGGAGAACCTGCTGACGGCTTTTGGGGACAACGACTTTACATATATCAGCATCTTCCTGTCAACATACAGAGGCTTTGCCTCCACTAAAGAAGTGCTGGAGCTGCTACTGGACAGGTAAGAATCTCAAGCGGTTCTGCGCGGTGACCGAAATGCCAGGCTGTTTGCAGAGTGAAGGCATGGAGTTCTTTTTCTTTTGAAAAAGTTTTATTTTGATTGGAGGGTAATTACAATATTGCGATGGCCTCTGCCATACATCAGCATGAATCGACCATCAACATATGTGTGCCCCGTCTCCTGAGCCCCTGTCCCACCATGCTCCCCACCCCACCCCTCCAGGCTGCCACAGAGCGCCGGCTTTGGGTGCCCTGTGTCATACATCAGATTTCCACTGGCTGTCTGTTTTACCTATGGTGATATATGTGTTTCAGTGCTGTTCTCTTAAGTCATCCCACCCTCTCCTTCTCCCATTGTGTCAAAAGTCCTCCCCAATTAGGTAGAGAGCAGATGTGAATATTTTAAAAATAAAAGTAATTCATGTATATAGTGAAAAGTTCAAACAATAAAGGAAATTCTGAAAAAAAAAATAAAACATATAACGTAAAAATTTCTGTTTACCTAAGTCCCTTTCCCAGGCCCATTCTTCCTAGATAATAACTGTAAACTATTCCTTTTGTATTAGTCTCAAGCTTTTCTGGGTGTATATAAATGTATGTTTATATATTTGTATTTATATATGATATTTATAGTATGAATAGAACCACAGTACACACTGTATTCTGCAGCTTTCTTTTTTTACTTATCTATATCTTGGAGATTTGTTTTACTCAGTAAAGTCTTTAACATATATAAAGAGTTTAGAACAGTGGCTGGGATATTGAAAGCTCAAGAAATATAAGTTAGTTATTAAAGTCAGCACATGTAGGTAGATACTGTTTTTTTTTTTTTAGTGACTTTTTGGTATTTATTGGATAGAATGTTCTGTGTGTGTGCAAGTATTAACACTTGTCTGAGAATTCTATAGGATAATTTCACAGAAGAGTGACTGATGGGTCAAAATATATAAGCATTTTAAAAGTATATATTTATCTTTATTTATTTGGCTGCACTGGGTCTTAGTAGGGCTTCCCTGGTGGTCAGATGGTAGAGAATCTGCCTGTAATGCAGGAGACTCGGGTTTGATCCCTGGGTTGGGAAGATCCCCTGGTGAAAGGAATGGCAACCTACTCCAGTATTCTTGCCTGGGAAATCCCATAGACAGAGGAGCCTTAGTAAGGCACTCCCGATCTTTAATCTTCATTACACCATGCAAGATCTTTTTTAGCTGTACCATGTGAGATCTAGTTCCCTGACAGGGATTGAATCCAGGCCCCAAGCATTGGCAGTCCGGAGTCTCAGCCACTGGACCACCAGGGAAGTCCCCCAAAATATATGAGCACTTTGAAATGTGAACGATGTTGCTAGATTGCCCTTCAGAAAGTTGTGCCAACCACTCTCCTGTCCACAGAGAATGAGGGTCCTTTTGCTTTCCCTCTACTCTGGCCAGCTGTGAGTAGTATTTTCATCTCCATCATTGAAACCATCTCTGCTGTCATCTGTCTGTTGCAAAGGAGCTCATTGTTTTTATATTTATGTTTCTTAACATTTATGAGTGAAAGAGTTAGCATGTCTTGAAATACTTATTGGCCATTTGTGGGTTTTTTTGTGAACTCATATTTTCATATCTTTTATTTTTATTTTGGATTATTGTTACCTAATTATTTATCATTTAATTATAACTCTTTGTCTCATAACAAAGTTAGGTTTCTTAAAATGTGTGTGTGTATATATATATACACACATTATATATATGTATATATATTCTTTTTTTGTCTGAGCTGCACAGCATGTGAGATCTTAGTTCCCCAACCAGGGATCCTACCCATGCCTCCCGCACTGGCAGCTTGGAGTTGTAACCACTGGACCACCAGGGAGGCCCCCACATTTTTTGCTTATATTTGTTGGAAATATATTTTTTTCTAATTTTTTTTCTTTGGTTTTAAAAGTTGTTTATCAATATTCTTTTTTATGAAGACATTAAAAATTCTTTTTATGCAGTATCCGTCTTAAGGCCTTTAATAATCTAATTCTGTTATGATGTGAATAAGATATTGATAACAGTGAGTTTTTCTCAAGATATTTTCTTCCTAGATATATCTAGAGTGAAATCACTCGGATCAATGGATGTTCTTTTGTTCACATTCAGGAAACATCCACAGAATGTCTTAACTGGATCCGTGCATAATAAAGCCTAGACAGCTTCGGACTTCGACATCAGTGGGAAGTTCTGTAGGTTTTTTACAAAGCGATAATTAAAATATTAAGCCTGGCGTATAAACCTGTGGGATTAGTGAGTCATTTCTTTCATGGTCTCATAGTTGTTAGCCTCACACCTATAAATAGAACCTGAAGAATTGTGTGCGTTTTCTTTCCTCTGTTCTGTATTTATAAAGAGGATGCAGAATGCTAACTGTTGGCAGGCAGTATGAGGAAATAGGTCAACACATCAAAAACTCCTACAAGTTTTCTTTGGAACTGGTAACCTCCTCTGCTTATGGGGTAACTCCACTGATAATAGACCACAGATGTCTATCGTCCGTCAAGGGGAGTGCACATGAATTCCAGCTGCTCATCCTAAATAGTGGACATACACACAGGAAACTAGAGTGTTTAGTCTGTGACTCGTACACATCCAGCTTTTATGTGATGATTTTTAAAAATCTTCTGTTTGTTTTCCTATTCTAGTGGGTAGACATTATGGGATTGTTAAAATATTATGACAGTTGTTAAATGACAGAATCAACATGAGTTGAAATTTTATTTAATTCCAACTATCATTTAAGGTATAACTGAATGAAGAGTTAAGATATATATATATATATCTTGAACCATTTAGGTGGGCCAAGGCTTGACTTTGAATTTAATTTCATAGTCAGATCCTTTGATTCTGACATGAGTGGAATCAACACGTACTGAAATGTTTTTAAAATACCCCGTGCTCTGCAAAACACCATATGGACGAAGCAGAAATAGGAGACTTGGTAAGTTCTCACCCTTGTGATGAATTTACTGTGAAGCTGCTGGTGTTTAACCTCTAAGGCCCCTCACTGGGAGTACACTCTACATAATTGATATTCACACTTTTGTATTCTTTTTCTTAGAGAAAACCCCTCAAATGACATAAGGTAGCCCTGGAAAACATGGATCCACCTTGACAACTTAATATTTTACCGCAAAAGATAATTACACTTAGAAAACAAGTAGACAACTGCTTAAGATGGTATAAAAATGAAACTCTAACACGAGCTGGTGCACTGGGATGACCCAGAGGGATGGTATGGGGAGGAGGCGGGAGGGAGGTTTAGGATTGGGAACATGTGTACACCCATGGTGGATTCATGTTGATGTATGGCAAAACCAATACAATAAAGTAAAAATAATAATAATAATTAAGAAAAAGAAGTTCAGGGAAATATGTCCTACTTATTTTGCTTCCTCTGCAGACTTTGGATTTGTCCATATATATACAAACTTCATGAATGTTTCTTCCTCACTCTATTTCCTGCTCACTCATATCCTGTGGCCAAATGTCAATCTCTGATTTTAACCAAAATGCGGATTCTGTGAAACATTGGGATCTTAAATTGGTTGTTGGGGATTTTAATGTCTGTAATTTAATGTCTGTAATTTGTCTGTAATTTGGAGGTAAGCAACAAGTTGCATAAATTTACCTTTTCTGAAGATAAGCTGGATAAACTGTTTTCTTATTAGTAAATTGTGGTCAACTTGTTTATGGGTCTCTGGTGTTCTGCTTTGTTTTTGTTAAAAAATGATTTCTCTTGGATTCTTAATAGCAGATTACTTATCCTTTGTGAAATTAACACCGAGAAGTTATTTTAGGATGTGCTAATCCTAGCCATGAAATTAAAAGACGCTTACTCCTTGGAAGAAAAGTTATGACCAACCTAGGTAGCATGTTGAAAAGCAGAGACATTACTTTGCCAGCAAAGGTCCATCTAGTCAAGGCTATGGTTTTTCCAGTGGTCATGTATGGATGTGAGAGTTAGACTGTGAAGAAGGCTGTGCTTTTAATACCAATCTGACTTGGGTTTGCTGGCTTAGGTCACCAGAGAGGAGACTAATTCAGTGGGTCTTTGAACTTATTTCTTTTTCCCATGTTTGATTGCCATGCATTTTCAGACTGTCTTATTTAGTTCATTGACCGTTACCTGCATGCATATAGTGAGAAAATTGAGGCTCAGAAACTTTCAGTAAGAAGCAGAGCTGGAATAAAAACCTATCTCNTGCTTTTAATACCAATCTGACTTGGGTTTGCTGGCTTAGGTCACCAGAGAGGAGACTAATTCAGTGGGTCTTTGAACTTATTTCTTTTTCCCATGTTTGATTGCCATGCATTTTCAGACTGTCTTATTTAGTTCATTGACCGTTACCTGCATGCATATAGTGAGAAAATTGAGGCTCAGAAACTTTCAGTAAGAAGCAGAGCTGGAATAAAAACCTATCTCTCCCTGACTTGGACGCTCTTTCCAAGCATACCAGATCACCTTGTATGTCATTTGAAAATGTTAATGTCATTTCTAAAGAAAGGGATGATTTGGCTATCTAGCTCATATCCTTTTCTCTATTATCTCAGTTGATTTTCCTTAGAAATTGCATTTCCTGAGGGATACTTCCTTCACACAGTTGTGAGCAGCTCAGTTGAACATCCATGCTACTTTTCATTTATCCACTGAAATGAGATTTATCAGGTGTTTTAATATCTACTGTGTACTGTGCAAGGAGCTGTGCATATAATGGTAGACAAACCAGTCATGACTCCTGTCTTCTTCATGCTTAATGGCTGAGAATAAACTTAAATAAGCATACACATAAATGTGTATAGTTAAAACTGATACTGTCCTTGGGAGGTAAGAGCTAAGTTCTATGACAGAGACAGTAAGAGAGGATGGAACGGGAGAGGAGGCTGTTACCAAAACAAAACTTGATGTTGGCCAGTGATATTATGTCGTTAGACAGGTCATGGGCTGTCAGGGTCCCTACTGATAGGGACCGTGTATCTGGAGTATTTCTGTTCGATGTACTCAGCCAAACCCCCTGACCTGAATCTACTACTTCCCAAAGATAACTCTTCTTGGAGGGTAGGGGTATAGCAAGTGCAGCAGTTCGGGAGGACTTATGCAAACATATCACTATTATGGGGATAGTAATCTTAAATCCATACTTTATGACTCATGGAGTAGTCATACCTTCCTGTGTAAAAGCTGATGAACCAACAACCGGCAAGAATGGAGCTGCCCCACCAATGAAACCAGTTCCTCCGCAGCAGGGAGAAAGTGATCAAATACAAGACTTGAAAACATTACATTTATTTCCATAGATTTTATCAGAAGTTCATGCTATATGGTACCATTTCATGCTATATGGTACCATTTCATGCTATATGGTACCATTTATATGTGGAATATAAAATGAGCCTGTATGCAAAACATAAACATACTCACGGACATACAGATCAGACTGTGGTTGCCAAGGGGGAGGAAGAGGGATACACTGGGAGTTTGGGGTTGGTAGATGCAAACTATGACATTTAGAATGGGTAGACAGCAAGGTCCCACTGTATAGCACAGGGAACTATATCCAGTCTCCTGGGCTTAACCATAAAGTGGAAAAGAATATTTTAAAAAATGTGTATATGTGTAAAACTGAGTCACTTTGCTATACAGCGGAGGCTGGCACAACGTTGTAAATCAACTATACTTCAGTTAAAAAAATTTTGACTATTTTCAGAGAAGGTTTAGGTTCACAGCAGAATTAAGGGGAAAGTACAAAGATTTCCTGTATGTCTTTTGCACCCATGCATGCCCCTTCTATCAACATTCTCCATCGGAATAGTACACTAACTACAATCACTGACATATTGTGTGTGCTTAGTTGTTCAGTCATGTCCAACTCTTTGCAACACCATGGACTATAGCCCGCCAGGCTCCTCTGTCTATGGGGATTCTCCAGGGAAGAATAATGGAGTGGGTTGCCATGCCCTCCTCCAAGGGATCTTCCCAATCCAGGGATCGAACCCAGGTCTCCCACACTGCAGGTGGATTCTTTGCCATCTGAGCCACCAGGGAAGCCCCACTGACACATTATTATCACCCACAGTCCATAGTTTACATTAGAATTCACTCATGGTGGTGTACATTTTATGGGTTTGGACAAATGTATAATGATACATATCCATCATCACAGTATTATACAGAATAGTTTTGCTGCCTTAAAGAATCCTCTGTGGTCTGTCTGTTCATTGTCCCCTCCCCCAGTCCCTGTCAGTCACTGATCTTTTTACTGTCTGTGTATGTATGTGTACGAGCTCAGTTCAATTCAGTCGCTCAGTCATGTCCAACTCTTTGCGACCCCATGAATCGCAGCACGCCAGGTCTCCCTGTCCATCACCAACTCCCGGAGTTCACTCAGACTCACGCCCATCGAGTCGGTGATGCCATCCAGCCATCTCATCCTCTGTCGTCCCCTTCTCCTNACTCTTTGTGACCCCATGGATGGTCCCTGCGACCCCAGGCTCTTCTGTCCGTGGAAATTTCCAGGCAAGAATACTGGAGCAAATGGCCATTTCCTTCTCCAGGGGCTCTTCCTGACTGACCCAGGGATCAAACCTGTATCTCTTATATATCCTGCATTGGCAGGCACGTTTTTCACCACTAGTGCCACCTGGAGTTTTTGCCTTTTTCAGAATATTGTATTGTTGGAGTTATACAGTGTGTAGCCTTTTCAGATTTGCTTCTTTCACTTAGTAACACACAATTAAGGGTCCTTTATGTTTTTTCATAGCTTGACAGCTCATTTCTTTTTAGTGCTGAATAACATTCTGCTATCTGATTAGACCTATAGTTTAATTACCCACTCTGTAATGCTGGGAAAGATTGAAGGCAGGAAGAGAAGGGAGCAACAGAGAACGACATGATTGGATGACATTGTCGACCCAATGGACCTGAATTTGAGCAAACTCTGGGAGATAGTGAAGGACAGGGAAGCCTAGCATGCTGCAGTCCAGCATGGAGTCTTTGCAGTCCTTGCAGTCCATGCGGTCGCAAGGAGTTGGACATGAGTGAGTGAACACTCAACACTTACTAAAGAACATCTTGGTTGCATCTGAGTTTTGGCAATTATGAGTAAAGGTGCTATAAACATCCACGTGCAGGTTTTTGTGTAGACATAAGCTTTCAGCTCCTTTGGGTAAATACCAGGGAGCAAGAATTTTGAATCATATGGGAAAAGTATATTTAGCTTTGTAAGAAACTATTAAACTGTTCTTCCAGAGTTTCTATACCATTTTGTGTTCTCATGAGCAGTGAATGACAATCCCTGTTGCTCCACATCCTTGAAAGTATTCGGTGTTGTCAGTGTTTTGGATTTTGGCCATTCTAATAGGTGTGTAATGGTATCTCATTGCAGTTTTAATTTGTAGTTCCCTATTGGCAAATGATAGTGAACATTTTTTCATATTTGGACTTGTCATCCGTGTATCCTTTTTGGTAAGGCATCTTTTCAGGTCTTTTGCCTATTTTAAAAATTCTGTTGTTTGTTTTCTTATTGTTGAGTTTTAAGAGTTCTTTGTGTTTTTTGAATAACAGTACTTTATCAGATGAGGCTTTTGCAAATATTTTCTTTTAAGTCTGCGGTTTGTCTTCTCATCCTCTTGATATCGTCTTTTGCAGAGCAGAGGTTTTTAATTTTAATGAAGTCTAGTTTATCAAATTTTTTCATGATTTGTGACTTTGGTCTTATATCTGAAAGATCATTATCATACCCCAGGTCATCTAGGTTTTTTCATAAGTTTTTTTTCCTAGAAGTTTAATAGTTTTATGTTTTACATTTAGGTCTATGATCTGTTTTGAGTTAACGTTTTGACATGTGTAAGGTGTTTGTCTAGATTCCTTGTTTTCCACATCAGTGTCTAGTTGATCCATTACCCATCATTTTCTGAAAAGACTACGTTTTCTCCACTGTGTTGCCTTAGCTTCTTTGTCAAAGACCAATTGACTGTATTTGTGCAGGTCTATTTCTGAACTTATTATTCAGTTGATCTATTTGTCTATGTTTTCATTAATACTCCACTGTCTTGATTACTATAGTATTATAGCAAGTCTTGAAGTCAGATAGCATCAGCCCTCTGACTTTGCTCTTCTTCAGTACTGAGTTGGCTATTCTGTAGTTCTTTTGCATCTCCATATAAACTTTAGAATCAGTTTGTCAAAATCCACAAAATACCTTGCTGGGAGTTTGATTGTGATTGCACTGAACGCACAGATTGAGTTGGGAAGAACTGTCTCAACAATATTGAGTCGTCCTATGAACATGGAATCTCTCTCCCATTATGTAGTAGTTCTTTGATATCTTTCATCAGAGTTTCATAGTTTTCCTTATATAGACCATGTATGGAGAAGGCAATGGCACCTCNTGCAGGTCTATTTCTGAACTTATTATTCAGTTGATCTATTTGTCTATGTTTTCATTAATACTCCACTGTCTTGATTACTATAGTATTATAGCAAGTCTTGAAGTCAGATAGCATCAGCCCTCTGACTTTGCTCTTCTTCAGTACTGAGTTGGCTATTCTGTAGTTCTTTTGCATCTCCATATAAACTTTAGAATCAGTTTGTCAAAATCCACAAAATACCTTGCTGGGAGTTTGATTGTGATTGCACTGAACGCACAGATTGAGTTGGGAAGAACTGTCTCAACAATATTGAGTCGTCCTATGAACATGGAATCTCTCTCCCATTATGTAGTAGTTCTTTGATATCTTTCATCAGAGTTTCATAGTTTTCCTTATATAGACCATGTATGGAGAAGGCAATGGCACCTCACTCCAGTACTCTTGCCTGGAAAATTCCATGGACAGAAGAGCCTGGTAGGCTGCAGTCCATGGGGTCGCGAAGAGTTGGACATGACTAAGTGACTTCACTTTCACTTTTCACTTTCATGCATTGGAGAAGGCAGTGGCAACCCCCTCCAGTGTTCTTGCCTGGAGAATCCCAGGAACAGAGGAGCCTGGTGGGCTGCCGTCTATGAGGTCGCACAGAGTCAGACACGACTGAAGCAACTTAGCAGTAGCAGCAGACCATGTATATATATTTTGAATTTATACCTAAGTATTTTAATTTTGTGGAAGTACTGATGTAAAAGGAGTATGTTTTCAATTTCGAATTTCACTTGTTTCTTACTGGCATATAGGAAAGTGACTGACTTTTAAAAAGATTCATTTATTTATTTCATTTATGACCATGCTGGATCTTTGTTGCTGTGCTCGGGCCCTCTCTAGTTGTGAGCAGGGGCTTCTCTTCGTTGCAGTACACGGGCTTCTCATTGCAGAGTCTTCTCTTGTTGCGGAGTACGGACGCTAGGCACACGGGCTGAGCCACAGCCTGGCACTGAGTTGTTAATAGTGTATTAATTCGTCGTAAACCTAAGGAAACTCCTGACTTGCAAACAGATTCTGTGGTTGTCAGGGTGCTGCCTACTCCTTGCCCCCAGTCCTAACCTGTTTCTTTGGGCAGACTTCCAACCTTCCTTGTAGTTCTGGTGGCTGTAGCGTGCTAGCAAGACAGATATGCAGCTGATGCTTTAGAACTGTTACCAACCACAGGTGGAAGGAGGAGGCACTGAGGAGCCACTGGGCTCTCTGGGGGCAGCTAACGGGCCAGAGGAGAGAAATGGGTGGCCAGGCCTTGGAATGGAAAAACTCCAGGGAGCCTGACGGCAAGGGCGCGACAGCCATCAGACTTAAGAAACGACTTGATGTGTGAATGAGAATCAAGTTCTAGCAAGAGACACCTTTTCATTTTCTTCCTCTGGCTGAATAGGGATTATAAAGTCTTTGTTTTTTTTTTTTTTCTTGGTCCCCCATTCAGACAATTGTGGCTCAGGGCTCGGGGTAAAGATATTGTTGTCAAGGAGAATTTTTGAAGCATTTCATAACTGTCAAGTGGCACAGAAATACTAAGTTCTTTGCGCTGTTAATGTTGCCTTAACTCTTAGGGACTAACATGATGATACGATGGTGAATTGAAGGGCAAGGAAGGTGGAGGGCTCTTCACAGCAAAGGCCCGGAGGGGAGGACTGAGGCTCTTTCTGGATCTTCTGGCTTTTTCTAATCATGGGGAAACTTTGCCTCAAGAACCGGACCTTGTGTGTGAAGGCACGCTGCCTGGTTCCCTGTCCACCACCACCGGCCTCTTCCAAGAACTAGGAGTTTTTACCTTGTTGTCTCTGACCTTTGTCTTCTCCTTGAATAACTGGCTTCATGATGGTAATAAGACCTCTCCAAGGTAGGCTTGGTGGCCGTGACCCAGTAGTCGGGCCACGCTTGAGTAGAGAGGTGCCCATTTGTGGAGGATATTATTCAGGGTGATTAGAAACATCCCCCCCCCCACCAGCTGCTCTGTGGGGCAAAGTCTACAGCCCTCACCAAGGCCTCATTTGGTGTTCCCGACATCTGCAGGCTATTTCTCCGTGTCATTATCCTGACTCAAGGTCAGCTTCTGAACACTTTGCTCATACCTGACCTGTGTTCTTGTGGGTCAGTTAAAGAAAAAAATGCCTCAGATGTTCCCAGGCTGGGCTTGATGAGAAAAGCAAAGGCCCCCAGAGGCCCCTGAATCAGTAGCTTCCTGTGCGGTCTCCCCTGCCCTGACTTCCTCCTCTCTGCTCTCTCATCATCCCCAGTAAGTGCCTTCTGCCCTCTCCTGCCCTCCTCTCCCACTCTTTTCTTCGTGGTAGTCGAGGGCATGGTGATTCACTTAGCCAGTGTTAAGGGAGTGTCCCCTAAGTGCAGGCTCTCCCCCAGGCTCAGGGCAGGTACCAGTAAGTGAGATGAAAGGTGAAATCAAATCCCTGACTGTGGCCGGCCTGGGCCTCGGCATCTGCCCCCGCTGCCTCCATGCTTACCTCCTTCTCTGCTTTATCTCTTCTGCTCCTGTCTCGCTGGCCTTCTGGACGTTTCTCAAGCACATTGTCCTGCCACTGCCCCAGGGCATTTGCACAGCCTCTCTCCTCCTCTTGGAAGGCTCCATTCCTGGAGATCTCAGTGGCCTGCTCCCTGACCCTTGAAAGATTTTAGTTCGTTGTCATGTTTGCACGGGGCCTGCCCTGGATTCTAGGAAGCTGCCACCTCAGGCTCTCCAGTCATGTCTGAGCACCTTTAGCTGCTTTTTTTTTTCCCCCTCCATTGCACTTTTCACCATCTGACTATTTTATACTCACTAATCACTAGTTTATTATTTATCTCCGCTCCCCCCCCACCACCATGAAAACAGGGGCTGGGGTTAGTTCACTGCTGTATCCTCAATGCTCAGAATAGTACCCAAACATAAACTTTAATAAATAATGAGGACTAAATGAGTGGGAAAAAAAGAATGATTAAATGAAAAACCCAAGAATTTATCACTCAGTGGAGGGACACATAAAAGAAATAAACAAAATAACTGTGGTTTGTGTGATAGGGTGGTGGCTCAGAGACTGGGCTCTAGAGCCTGACTGTCAAGGTTCAAGTCCTTGCTTTACTGATTAGCTGTGTCTTCAAGGGCAAATGGCTTAAGCTCTCTGGGCCTTATTTTCTCATTCATTAAATTGGAGGAAGAGAGCCGTGAAGAGATACCCCACGCTCAAGAGAGAAGAAATCCAGCTCCACCCACCAGAACTCCAAAACAAGCCTCCCTAACCAAGAAACCTTGACAAGCCACTGATACAACCCCGCCTACAGGGAGGAAACTCCATAATAAAGAGAACTCCATAAATTCCAAGAATATAGNAAAAAAAAAAAAAAAAAAATTGGAGGTCGAATTCTACCATATAGGATTATGTGCTTAGACGCTCAGTCGTGTCCGACTCTTTGTGACCCCATGGACTCTAGCCTGCTAGGTTCCTCTGTCCATGGAGATTGTCCAAGCCAGAACACTGGCATGGGTTGCCATGCCCTCCTCCAGGGGCTCTTCCCAACCCAGGGATTAAAACCAGGTCTCCTGCATTGCAGGTAGATTCTTTACTGTCTGAGCCACCAGGGAAGCCCCATATAGGATAAACATGAGATAATCCATCCATCCAAATGAAACAATCCATGTAATGTGCTTAGCACAGTGCTTGGCCTATAGTGAGCTCTCAGTAATTATTAACTGCTGAAATCAAGGGATCATTTGCCATAATCAAGTGGAGCCTGAAATGCTCTTCAGGATTATCCCATCCTGGTCTGATGTTGCTGAAACTTCTGTTAGAGAGTGGAGGTTAGAAAGCTGCCCCCCGTCCCCCCACCAGAAGGGCTGTCCCAGGGTTAACTTTGTCTTAAGATTTCTCTGAACCACAGATGTCCCTGGTCCTCCTTTCAAATACATATTAAACATTTTTTTCTGCCCAGATAGACTCCAAACAATAATTCATTCCCCTTGGAAATAACTGTTTCCTGTTTAAATATTAGCAACCAGTTAAGCATGAGTTTTTTTCTTTTTTCTAGTCAATTCTAGGTAACAGTAAATAATTTATACTTTAGAAGACATTCACAATTCTTTCTTTTGCCTTGTGACTATAGAGAAAACTATGTCAGAAGTTATCCTGATAATTTGTATTTTAATTTAAGTTTTTTGAATTACCATTTAAAGGAGGGCAGTTTCTCAATGATAAGCCTTCTTAAGAGGTTGGAGCTTTGATCTTAAATCCTAGGGAGGTTTTGCAGAAATTGGAGGTGNCTTTAGAAGACATTCACAATTCTTTCTTTTGCCTTGTGACTATAGAGAAAACTATGTCAGAAGTTATCCTGATAATTTGTATTTTAATTTAAGTTTTTTGAATTACCATTTAAAGGAGGGCAGTTTCTCAATGATAAGCCTTCTTAAGAGGTTGGAGCTTTGATCTTAAATCCTAGGGAGGTTTTGCAGAAATTGGAGGTGACATTGTTGACAGGTTTGTCTATAGCTACTCATTAATTAAACACACACACACACACACACACACACACACTTTATTTACTCCCCTGGAGTAAATGAATTGAACTTGACTTTGGATTTTGATGGGAAGCTATGAAAGGGTCCAGGAAACATCAAAGAAATACTCTTAATCTCATAAAACTAACTCTAACTCTCAAATAACCTAACTTGAATGTTAAAAAGATCTTATTTCCAATGCTGGTCTAGTTTCTTTTCTGTAAGATTTAATTCTCCTTAATGATAAGAAAAGTGCAGGGGCAAATAATTATCCCCTCCCCAGTCCATTAAATTCCAGTGGGTTGTAGGCTTTTAAATTTTATCTTGCTTCTAAAGATCTCCTCTGTAAAACTGTATATATACATTATTTTGCATTTTATACTGTTTGTGCCTTCAAGATATCAGCTTTAAGATCTTATTTACTTCCTTTGCATTTTAATTTTAGATTTTTTGGTAATGATCCCAGGTATGCTAAAGCTTTTTTATCTTCCTAGATTGTTAGAAATGAAGGCACAGACAGGTTAAGACATGGGTATAAGTAAAAAGTCACATGATGCCTTTATAGAGACAAATTTGAACCGAGTTGTTAGGAACTTTATTTTCATGTCTGCTTAGGGAACCTTGCTAGAAATAGTCATCAGCATTCCTATTGGTGCTAGGCACTGTTTTAAGCTCTGAAGAGACAGAAGTCCTGCTCTCATGGGGTTTATGTTCTAATGGACAGTTAACATAATAACTATATTAATTGTACAGTATGCTGGAAGGTATTAAAGGCTGTGGGAGAGAATGAAGCAGTGGTGTTAGTGTTTCTTTTTCATAGGATGGTCAGGGAAGGCCTCGCTGGTAAAGTAACGTTGGAGTAAAGGCCTGCAGGGGCCCAGGGAGTGCGCCATTGGAGTGGGCCTGGGAAGCAGTCGACAGCATGTGCGGAGATTCTGAGGCAGGAGGATGCCTGATGTGGGGAGGAGCCAGTGAGGTCAAAGGGGACTGAGTGAGTGCAGGAAATGTGGTCAGGGATACCAAGTGGCAGGTCACTTAGGGCCTTGGGAGACAGGTAAGATATGGGCCTTTTCTCAGATGGGGACGAGTGGAAGCCAGGGGAGGGTTTTGAGCCAAGCAGTGGCATGAACTACATCACTTGGCAGAGGCCAGGAGAGGGGTTAAGTGGCTGTTGCATTGATCTCAGCCAGAGAGGGCGGCAGTGTGAGCCAGAGTGGAAGTGATGAGAAGTGCTAGGATTCAGGATATGTTACAAAGGCAGAACTGAAAAGAGTTCCTGGTGGGCTGGGCAGAGAAGAGTGAGGGATACTGCAGCCTTTGAGCCCAAGTATCTGGACCATGTATGTCAACCCAAGCGAGGCCGGTTATTGATGGTTCTCACTGGTCTCCAAGTCTTTACCAACCAGTCGTGCTGGTCCCAATTATGAGCCTCTAGATTCTCTGCTGGTGGGGAGGAGTATCTGAGTGGTCTTCTGAGCAGATGGTTCACTAAAGAGGACTTCACTCCCTCACCATTGTCTGTTGCTTAGTCCATGACACCCTCTAACTGCACCTGTGGCATCATCTGGGAACAGAACTGGGATGGGTGTTCATGTTATCCCAACCACCCTTTCAGTTCTGGGTCTGCATGTGTAGAGAAAGAGCAGCTGAATATGAGATGCTTAAATAAAGACTTGGGGTAGGAAGGTCAGAGGATTTTTAGTATAAACATCATCTCTGGAAAGAAGATCAGGAGCTCGGGAATGTGTATCTTTCCCTTGTAAAGTCTTTTCTCCTCTTTTATTTCTCTCTCTCAGAACTTCTAGTTGGTGCAGTGTTTCCAGGATAACCAGAAAGAGAGTTAACGAAGGAACACAGAATGTGATGGAAACAAAATCCCACATGTAGTCACTGAGGGCTGGTGGGCAAGAGTTGATGGGTCACTCTGGTCAGAGGGGTGGCGTGGCACGGTGGCCCCCCCATTTCACTGCACTCGTCTCATCTTTCCTGCTTAAATAAACCACAGAGTCTATTGTGAGGGAACATGAGGACAGGGTTCACTATGATGGTGGCCAAAGAGAGAGAGCCAAGAAATCCTGCTCTGTTTGTTTACGAGGAACCTTCCCCAGCCCTGCCTTGCTCACGGGGGGCCTGCATTAGTCTTAATCTGCCCTGTTCTTATCTCAGGAAAAGCAAAGAGTAGCCCTGCAAGCCTCTAAATAGCAGGTGCAGAATGAAGAGGAACAGGGAGGGTGGAGGCCAGTGGAAAATATCTTTGGGAGGCCAAGAAGTCCATAAGGCTGATGAGCTCGAGAAAGGAGCAGGTGGAAGGGAGGCAGGGGGAGGCTAAAGCCTAAGGGCGTACACTGGAACCTCCTGGGATAGGGCGACGGGGAGAGCAGATGGACTGGCATTCGGTCAAACCAGATGGCGGGCTTTTATGTTTTAAAGGACTTGTAAATCCTCAGAACAGGGAACCATAAGGGTCCTGGGGCCCTTAATCCCATTAGTAGAAGACAAAAATGTGCTCTTTAAAAATGTAAACCCTGCCAGTTATAGAATTTCTGTTACCAAAACTTTGGGACAGATTGCCAGCTTGTGAAACTCCAAGGAATCTCTGAATGCTCCCCTGATGGGAAGAGAAACTGCAGAAATAGTCTAGGTGTTCTGAGTGAATAACATAGGCTATTCCTTAAGAATTTGAAGTGAATTTACTAAATGTATATTCTGAGCCAAATGAAACATGATATTTCTGTATGAAAGAGACTTGCATTACCTATGGAGTTGGAAGGACACCTAACAGTGTGACTAGGGACCGATCGATTATTGAGCAAGCTTTGAGTCTGTAATGAGTCAGATTTCAAAGTTTAAGCACCGGTTGCTTTGTGCCCCGTGTCCCCCTCCCCCTTCCCCAGTGGCTGGGGAAGCCTAGACCAGCCTCAGTGTACACACTGCTGCTCTCGTGGTTGTTGAGACATGAGGATTCTGTTCTGCAGTCCTTGTCTCTATCTCAGCCTAACCTGAGGGTTCAGAGTCATTCCCATAACGCTTCTTCAATAGAACGTATCCTCAAGGAGACCAGACTCATACGCAGAGCATGGAGTGATCAGCTTGTGCCCACATGTGGTGCAGGCATGAAAGCTGAGCAAGCAAACCCACATGTTCCTTCAGTGGATGCACGAGGGCAGAGGTGAGGGGGTTGATGCTCCAGAACTCAGGAAGAATCTCCGATCTCTGCCTCATGTAATGACTGATTCTCCTGCTAAGAAGAAAAGCCCAAGTTCATCTAAAATATTCAAAGAAATGTTAAGTAGTAAGAGAACGTTAAGTAGTGTGATTCATTGTTAAATCACTTTCTGTTGGAGTAAATATATGTCTGTATATATATGCATGCAGTTACAAATTCTGCATATATATATGGAAAATGCATATATACACATATATATTTGTATATATATACATATATACACATTAAATATAAAAAATACAGTATCACTTTTGGATGCTATTTCACAAATGTTACTTTCCTTAAATACTCTTGAAAAATATCACTGGTTATCTTGTAGTTGAGATGGAATAGAATTGCTTTCCAGCACCAGGAACTGTGTTTTTTTGTTTACATATTTGTGTGTGTTTTTATCTATAAAGGTATGGGAACCTGACAAGCCCAAACTGTGAAGAAGATGGAGGTCAAAGTTCATCAGAGTCCAAGACGGTGATCAGGAAGTGAGTGTGCCTCTCCTCTGCATGACAAGCTCTCTGTCAGGACTTACTATCTTAATTTAGTAGAGTTTTAAAATTCCTTTGGAATGTTGTCATGGTTTTTTTCCATAATGCATAATGTCATAGAATTATTTTTTGACCATCTAAAATGGTATTCATTTATTCATCCAGTAAAAATGTATTGATCACCCACTGTTTGCCAGGCCCTGTGCTAAGGGATGCAGCTATAACAAAATAATTAAGTCCCAGCTCTTAGGAAGGTTATGTTTTAGGAGAGAGAGAGACAGAGAATCCATACAAAAGTGAGTGAAGTAGGGCAAGAGGGCTAGATTCCAATGGAATTTGAGTCACATAGGGTGTCAGAAAAGGGCTTTCTTGTCTGATCCAGACATGTTGGAGCAGAAACCTGAATATGGTGCAGGCGGGGCCTTGTGAGTATCCAGAAAGGGAAACTATGGAGGAGGCTCTCTGGCGGGAACAGTGTTCAAGAAAAAGTAGAGAGGTGGACGAGGCTGCCACTGAGAGAAGGAAGTGGCAAGTGCTGGGGCAGGAGTTCCAGAGAGTCAACTCGAGGGCCTGGGAAAGCATGTTGAATTTTAGTCTAAGGAATATAAGAAAGACTTATACGGTTTTAGGAGAATAGTGCCGTGGCCTGCCTTATATTTAAAAGACCTACTCTGGCTCTGTGTGGAAAATAGACCACGACACTGGGGACGGGGCAAGAGTACCAGCGAGGAGCCTGGGTAGGACCCTTTCATGGGTTCAGGCAAGGGGTGATGGCAGCGCAGGCTTGAGTAATAGTAGCAGTCGGCCTTGTCGTAGGAGTAACAGCGGGTGGTAGTAACCGCCTCTGCAGAGATCACGAAGGTGCTGCCGACAGGATGTACAGACGCGGTGGCTGTGGCGTGTGAGACGGGGGGGCACGGACACCTCCACGGGTTGTGTGTGAGGCCTGATAGACCAGAGCCCCGGCTTCATGAGACAAGAAAGTCCGGCAGGAAGAGCTGGCTGGAAGGGGAGCTTGTGTCAATAATTTCATCTTAGATGTGTTGATTTTGAGGTAGTTGGGTGAGTCTAGGTTCCAGAGAGAAGTCTGGACTGGTAGACATTTGGGCATATCCTTAGTTTATTATATGTGGCGTTTAAAGCTATGGGGCCAGATATGGCCTCGTGGAGATGAAGGGTAGATAGAGAGGGGAAAAGTCCAAAGACTGAGCCTTGGTTCCCTCCAGTTAGGAAAGTGGAGGGTCCAGCAGAAGAGACTGGAAAGGAACAGGTATGGGCACGGAGAAGAAAGAAGCTGTGTTCCAGAAGATAAGTACAAAAGGGATTTCAGAGGGAGCGTGACCAACTGTGTCTAAGGCTGCCCAGACATCAAGTGAGAGGGGTCGGAAATGACTCCTGCTTCTGCCCCACATCGGTCTTTGGTACCCTTGGCAAGCGCCGTTTTGATGAATGGAGATGTGGGTCAAGACAGGATAGAAAGGGAGGAAGTGGGGAGGGCAAGTCTACTAACTCCCCTTGGGAGTTTTCTTGTAAAGGGAAACAGAAAAGTGGAATCGAGGAAGAGGGCAAGGCATGGCTTTTTGTTTTGTGTTTGTTTACAAAGAGTTTATGCTGATAAGAAGGATCCCGCAGCCACTGAAGAAGAATCCATGATGCAGGGTACAGGCTGCTGAAGAAATGAGGTTCTTGAGTTGTTATTGTTGTGCTTAGTCGCTCAGTTGTGTCTGACTCTTTGTGACTTCATGGACTCTGGCCCACCAGGCTCCTCTGTCCATGGGGATTCTCCAGGCGAGAATACTGGAATGGATTGCCATGCCCTCCTCCAGGGGATCTTCCCAACCCAGGGATCAAACCCAAGTCTCCTACATTGAAGGCAGATTCTTTACCAGATGAGCCACCAGGGTTCTTGAGTAGGTGGCTATATGCCAGGGTGCTGAAATCACTCATGGTGTCATTTTAGGATCAAAAGACCGGGGAGGTAATCTGGTGGAATTTTTAATTCTTCAGAGGGTTGGATGATGGACTCCTTTCTCTATGAGCCAGGGATGGAAAGATGAGAAAACTGAGTATTCTTTCAACTCTTGAGTTAGGTTTCAGGTAGTTTCTTAATTTTATTGTTTGGGCCATAACCTTCCAGGGAATCAAACACACCAGTGTAGGTGTTTAAATGCCTAGTGCAGGATGGGTGAGTAGAACTAATACCTTATTCCTAGAAGGCTTGGGGATGCTTCTTGGAAGAGGTGACTTTTTTTTTAATATTTATTTTTGGCTGTGCTGGGTCTTTGTTGCTGCACGCAGGTGTTGCAGTGAGTGGAGGCTCCTCTCTAGCTGAGGCACATGGACTTCTTACTGTGGTGGCTTCCCTTGTTAGGACCATGGGCTCTAGAGCGTGGGCTCAGCAGTTGTGGTGCATGGGCTTAGGTGCCCCACAGGAAGGGAGATCTTCCTGGAACCAGGAATTGAACCAGTGTCCCTTGCCTTGCAAGGCGGATTCTTAACCACTGGACCACCAAAGAAGCCTGAAGAGATGACATCTGAAGCAGGCTTTGAAGGAGGGTGAAGATTTGGATGGTAGGGCTATTTAGGAAGAGGGGGCAGTGGGACCAAATCAGGGCAGTGTTGTATACATGACATTTGGGGGAGCAGCAGAGAATCGGGGTGGCTGCTTCACTGTGTACATGTTGGGTGAGGGTAGTTGAGCTGAAGCTATCATGAAAGGGTTGAACTTCTCACTAGAGAGTTTGGACTTGCCCTGGTTAAGTGGGCAGTCAGCCCTAAAGTTTTTGCAGGAGAGAAGCAGCATAATCAGATAGGTAAGTTGAGGGGACGGATTAGGCTCACAATTTTCTTTTTTCTTCCTCTTGTATCTCTCTTTTTTTAAATTAATTAATTTTTTATCAAAGGATAATTGCTTTACAGAGTTTTGTTGTTTCCTGTGAAACCTCAACATGAATCAGCCGTAGGGACACATAGATCCCCTGTCAGAAATACGGAACGCTTCGTGGATTTGCATGTCATCCTTGGCAGGGGCCATGCTAATCTCTGTATTATTCCAATCTCAGTGTATGTGCTGCTGAAGTGAACACTCCTCTTGCGTTTCTTGTGTCATTGTTGTGCCCAGTCCAAAAGCTGCTGCCTGGCCCTAAATCCTTCATGACCACGTGCTCTTCGCTTCTCACCCACACGTATTTCCCTGTTCACTGATATGCATGGCAGACTCATTAGATTCAATGGTTCGTCCCGCGTGAGACTTAACAACCTTCTTTCTCAAAGTGTGGTCCATGGACCAGCCATCTCAGCATCGCCCGAGAACTTGTTAGGAATGCGGAATCTCAGGCCTCGCCCCAGATCTAGATTAAAATCTTTTCCGACAAGATCCTCAAGTGATTTCTCCGTCTTTTATGAAAGTTTGAGGATCGCAGGATTAGAGGGGTTCTGTTACTATTAATTTTGGTTGACCATGAAAACCTATGGAAATAACAGCTTTTTTAGAAAGGAATGTTTTTATAACGAGTGCTTTAAAACATAAGTGAAAGAGATACTGCACAAATTGAGTGGCTAGCTTATCAGATGTAACCTTGACCTGCGACCAGATTCAGAAATAAGCATGTTGTTATCTATGTATTTTGGAATCACGTCATGTCTAGAGCCACCACTCTAGCCACCTGAACGCTCTGAGGAGAGTAACAGTATGAAAAATATCCAGAGCTTTTCTGTTTCCCAGGGGGTGTTTTGAGATGAAATAGGTTTCTGGGAAGTAGCAGCTAAAGAAAATTGATTTGTACCCTCGATGTGAAGAGTCATGCTCAGGCTTTTAAAGGCCTATTATAAGGCTTCATTTGGATCCATTGTACACCAGGAACAGTAACCGTGGGTGAGACTCCAGGATAAGCTGTTTTAAAGGGCTTTACAGTTTTAAGCATATGAGGCCTTAACAAAGAGCTTTCACAGAGAGCTCCCCTGAGGGGTCCATCATCCGGGGACAATGGTCTTTTCCTAAAGCCTCACAGTGAATTGTTAGAAAGTTCTTGACCCTCTTCCTCAGACTGAGTTGCCTTTTAAAAAAAGTATGCCTGATGAAAATATGCCACTTTTTCATATAATGGGTCTCTCTGTCCTGCAGATACCGGAATGGGAAAAATCCCTTCTCTCTGCTGACCTTTCTTCTGTCCTTTCCCTTTCTCCTGTCTTTCTTACTGCTCCCTCCCCACTACCGCCCCGCCCGTCCACCACTTCTTTCATTATTTTTCATCTCACTTGAGCATTATCTTTTTGTTCTGTTTTTCACATGCTACCCGTCTGANCCCTTCTCTCTGCTGACCTTTCTTCTGTCCTTTGCCTTTCTCCTGTCTTTCTTACTGCTCCCTCCCCACTACCGCCCCGCCCGTCCACCACTTCTTTCATTATTTTTCATCTCACTTGAGCATTATCTTTTTGTTCTGTTTTTCACATGCTACCCGTCTGATCATTTCTATATCTCGATAAGCTCCCTGCTTTGTCTTTCTGGGACGAATTCAGAGAAGCAGCTTCTCAGTTCCACTTGTAACACATGGAAAGTTCCTTGGTTATGTCAGAGCTGCGGCAGCTGACTTGTAGCAGTGACTGAAGATGTCCCAGTGGCTGATTGATGTGTGGGAGATACAGCTGTATGGCAGTTCTCAGTGAGGGAGTTTTGCCCCTCGAGGACATTTGGCACTATCTGGAAAATTTGGGGTTGTCTCAACTTGGTGGGGAGATGCTCTGGCCTCTAGTGGGCAAAGGCCAGGACTGTATCAAAACACGCTGCCATGCACAAAACAAAACTTGCACAAAGCAAAACACGCTGCCCTCTCCCCTCTACAGCAAAGAATTGCCCGACCTTAAGTATCAGTATGGCCTAGATTAGAGACCCTGCTACACAGCAGAAGGCTGTGAAAACTGTCTTTATTTATGGATATCTAAATATATATATAAATGATACCACACTTGTCTGGAAATTTACTTCTTCATGTCCCTTCTTTTTTTTTTTTTAAGTAATGGCAACCCACTCCAGTACTCTTGCCTGGAAAATCTCATGGATGGAGGAGCCTGGTGGGCTGCGGTCCTTGAGGTCACTAAGAGTCAGTCAGGACTGAGCGACTTCACTTTCACTTTTCACTTTCATGCATTGAAGAAGGAAATGGCAACCCACTCCAGTGTTCTTGCCTGGAGAAACCCAGGGATGGGGGAGCCTGGTGGGCTGCCATCTGTGGGGTTGCACAGAGTTGGACACGACTGAAGCGACTTAGCAGCAGCAGCATGCAATAATAAATCTGTGCTATTTTAAATTGTTATTTTGGTCACATGGCATATGGGATCTTAGTTCCCTGATGAGGGATCGAACCCATGCTGCTTGTGTTGAAAGTATGCAGTCTTGATTACTGGACCACCAGGGAAGTCCCTCATGTCTCTTATAATTGGGTGAATCCAGTGCTGAGGAGGTTGTAGCGCCAGCCTCACGGAAGGTGACAGGCCCCGGGGAACGAGACCGGATGACTCAGATTGAAGTCCTCGTCCATCACTGTCACCTGCCACCCATTTGACCTGTTCACTTCACGTCTCAGTTTTAGTCTCTTTACCTGAAAAATGAGTGCTCTGAGATTCTTTAAAGTTTAATTATGCCTAGAACCCCTCCCCCTACTCCTCCAGGCTCCTCTGTCCATGGGATTCCCCAGGCAAGAATACTGGAGTGGGTTGCCATTTCTTCCTTCAGGATCTTCCCAACCCAGGGATCGAATCCAGGTCTCCTGCATCGCCAGCAAATTCTTTACCACCTGAGCCACCAGGGAAGCCCAGGATAAAATTTATCTAGTTTTCTTCTCATTGTCTTAAAAATGAAAATGGGCTCCAGTCCAAGTTCAATGCATGAAACAGGACACTCAAGGCTGGTGCACTGGGACAACACTGAGGGATGGGATGGGGAAGGAGGTGGGAGGGGGGTTCAGGATGGGGGACACATGTACACCCATGGCTGATTCATGTCAATGTATGGGAAAAACCACCACATTATTGCAGTTAACCTCCAATTAAAATAAATTAATTTAAAAAATGAAAATGAGCATCAGAAACAGAGATATGATCCAGATATTATATTGATTGAGAGGTGCCCTTGACTGCTTGTTTCTGTTGGGAAGACTATGTAACTTGTTTTGATAAATATAGGAAAGAAAAAATAGACAGCTTTTTGATTTGCTTGTTATTAATCGTGACATCAGAACTGCTTGCTATGATCATGCATAAAGAGACGGGCTAAAGCATTGTGTTGTGAGGTCAGGCAAGGAGCAGCAAAATGCCCCTTGTTTTCCTTTGCTGTGAATCTGTGTTCTTGTGATTTCAGGTGGGAAACAGACGGCAGGAATTCAGTGACACTCTAAGAAGTAAACATCCTGTTTTAGGACAGATGCCTTCAGTTTTGCAGTCCAAGGGTGAGGGTTGGGGGCGGAGGTGGGGAATCACTACTGGGCTTAAATATGAGAAGGAAAATGCCCAACTACTGTTTGGTTTTTCAGTTTTTAATGTAAAGCATAGAGCAAGGCTTACGTTTGATACAGGTTCCCAAATCCCAAGATAACAGTCTTTCCTGTATTTCTGAATATGGATGGATCTAATCAAACTTTCAAAGGATGAAAGAACTTAAAAGAAGGCAAAATGTGGAAATACAGATGAAACAGTCAAGATGAAAGATTGGTGTCTGGTGTCTTGGACCGCAAATGGCTAGTGTTCTTCATGAATTTCAAAAAGAATCTGAATGTGCTGTGACTCCTAATCCTGAGTATGCCCGGTTTAGGCTTTGTACAATATCAGAACCTTCTAAGTTATCTGGCTAAAATGAGAATTCCTTCAGTTGCAAGGAATTCAACTTCCAAGGCTTTTAGATGCTAGAATCTTTGCACATGGGGATTTCTGATGTTAGTACGAGAATGATATAAATAAGAAGTCATACTATGTTTATTTCTATAATCCCTAAACTTGCCACTGTTTGGGAATCGGGAAACTCACTTCCTGTGACAGAAGAAAACACGTCTGCCTATATTCATTCTCCTTCCTGCTGACATTTTTCATGATGAAATGTTATCTCTTTAGAATAATATATAAAATCTGAACCAGATGGAAAAAGGAAGTTTCCTTAGTGCAGATTTATTATAGTCATTGAATTCAGAAGTGAGATTATGAGAAAGTAATATTAACCATATAGAGCCTTGACACCATGAATCTTCATTTTCCAAAATGTATTTGAGATTAGAATATCATACATACACATGTGTAACTTTATTTAAAGAGGTTTAAAACTCTCTCTTCAGGAATCTTTTTTTATTCCTTTTTGAAATGACTAATGTAATTAATGTTGACATAGTTTCTGTTTTTTTTTCTTTAATTGACTCTCATCACTTCCCTCTTAGGATGCCATGTTTTGTTTCCTAAAACTGTACCACCGCAGTGGTTTAAATGGTTGAAATCATTCTACTTTCGTTTCCACACATTCAGATATGATTGCCATTCATGTAATCATTTCCCAGAAGTTGTAAATAGTCACACCAGATTTTAGTTACTGGTAAAGATTTTAGTTACATAGAAATAGTAGCAATCTAAGATATTGGAAATGAAAGAAAAGAGNGCAGTGGTTTAAATGGTTGAAATCATTCTACTTTCGTTTCCACACATTCAGATATGATTGCCATTCATGTAATCATTTCCCAGAAGTTGTAAATAGTCACACCAGATTTTAGTTACTGGTAAAGATTTTAGTTACATAGAAATAGTAGCAATCTAAGATATTGGAAATGAAAGAAAAGAGAGATGAGTTCAAGGAAGATGGCTATGATTCTTTTACTGTCTGGGAAACTTTATAGTGAACAGTATTACAAAATCTTCCCATTGAGTTTGCAATCAACATTCCATCAAATTCAACTAACCTAACAGGGCAATTGAAATCAATCTGAGTAATTGTAACCAAAATGGGGCAAAGGAAAGAGGGGTAAAGAACAGAGCAAAAATAAGATTTAAAACTCCAATCTTGGAAGAATTAAAGACTATAATGTGAAATTAATATTTTTTTAAAGTAAAACCAAAAAGAAATGGAGGTGCAGTACATCAGATAAAAGAGCCCAGTATTATCTTTAAAACATCCATCCTGGACTAAGAAAAATAGAAAAGATAGTTTTAGAAGTCACTGAAATCCTGAATCAAAACTGTGTGTTTAAGGCAAGAGTGTAGGCTCCCAAGCAGAAGTTATTAATGCTTTTCTGACAGTGGAGGAATGAAACAACATTGATCATCGTTGATTCAGAAAGGAGAAAAACTGGCTGCCTGAGAAAACACCTAAGGTTCTCTACATGTCAGAGAAAGGTAAACAGACATCACAGCCAGACTCTGTCTTCGTCACCCTGCAGGCTCAGAGATGATGGAAAGGACGACACCACTGTCACTGCCCGGCCACCGCCACTGGCTCCAGTTTTGAGGTGTGCTTACTTTAGTGCAAAGCTGTCTGCATTTTGTATTTTCTTATCCTATTACAGGCATGCTGTGAGACAGTGTCCTGATTTTACAGGTGTGTAAACTGAGGTTTCAGAACAGTGAGGCACTTTGATTAAGATCAAGCAGCTAGTTAATGACACATCTGTTATTTGATCTCAGATCCAACTGAGATCCAGGACCTGGGTTTCTCACCATTTTGCTGTCGGGGCTGCTGTTTCTAAAAGAGCGTTGGAATCTGTGGTGCACCTGAATCCTGACCGGTGCTCTCCCCCCGCCCCCCCCCCCACACACATTACATTTGTCTGCATCACAGTAAAAGGACTATCAACAGAAGTGCCCGAGGAGCTGGGGTGTAGCATCACCACCGGGACAAATGCTTTAGCTTGTGAGCATTCTGAGATTGTACAGTTTGGGATTATTTCCTCGTTGGGCTTGGCTTTATTATTCAGTGAACACCCTGAGCAAAGGCCCCAAACAGCTGTTAGAAATGTGGAAGTTAGGCTTGTTTCCTGGGGAAGGAGATGATTTGCAGGATGTGAGGAAAGAAGAAGGGCTCAATCTGAGTGCCTGTTTCCTGTTCTCGGTGCCTCGTAGCATCTGTCATCCCCAACGGAAACTCCATTCTAATGGTGAAAAGTGTAGAAGGCCTCAGCAAGTTTTTTCATTAGAGGCCTATTTATAGCATAAAAACTCCGGTCTCAGACTGTGAGGAATCAGAGAATAATGAGTTACTGAGGTCCCTGAAAAATAATTTTTGGTGAGCGGCTGTATCTCTTTCTAATAATAATGGCCAGAATTCATTGGCTGCTTCGTAGGAATAGTTTCTATGCTAAGTACTCTGTATCCTGTCAGTATCCCCCCCTGAGCTCCATGTGTTGTTGTTCCTGTTTTACAGATGAGGAGTCTGAGACACAGAGAGACTAAGGAACATGTCCAGGGTCATAAAATAAATAAGTGAGACAGGGGTTTAAGCCAGGCCTTAACCTCCATACTGTGTGGCCCCTACTTCTTTCCCTGTGATATGAATGAGACTATTTCTCCTAAGTACTTAGCATTAATGCCTGGGAAATCCCATAGATGGAGGTTGAACCCAGTGGGTTACAGTCCATGGGGTCACAAAGAGTCGAACACAATGGAACATGCACAAACATAGCATCTCTTTATTAGAATTTTTCTTGTAATTAAATCGACATTTTCCCTCATAGTTAGACTGAATTTATGAGGTTTTGAGGGAAATATCACAGAGATAAAATACCATTCTCATTACATACTATCAGCATGGTTTATAATGGTTGATGTTGTTCTTGCTTATCTGGATGAAGTAGTTATTTTTCAGGTGAAAAGTGAAAGTGAAGTCGCTCAGTCATGTCCAACTCTTTGCGACCCCATGGACTGTAGCCCGCCAGGCTCCTCCGTCCCTGGGATTCTCCAGGCAAGAATACTGGAGTGGGTTGCCATTTCCTTCTCCAGGGGATCTTCCTGACCCAGGGATTGAACTCAGGTCTCCCACATTGCAGGCAGATGCTTTAACCTCAAGTGTCTTTTTCTTCCCCGTTCCTTTCCATTCTGTATTGGTTGGAAAGAAGTCATTTTGCACAATCCTCTTGTTTTGCTCCCCTCTTTTAGGGTGAAGTATTTACCCACCTTATTTGGAAAACTTCTGCATGGGAGATTTGTCTCCTCCATTCATTCATTTGAACTTCTCTGGTAGCTCAGCTGGTAAAGAATCCACCTGCAATGCAAGAAACCCTAGTTTGATTCCTGGGGCAGGAAGATCTGCTGGAGAAGGGATAGGCTGCCTACTCCAGTATTCCTGGGCTTCCCTGGTGGCTCAGCTGGTAAAGAATCTGCCTGCAGTGTGGGAGACCTGAGTTCGATCTCTGGGTTGGGAAGATCCCCTGGAGCAGGGCATGGCAACCCGCTCCAGGATTCTTGCCTGGAGAATTCCACTTCTCCAGAGTCTATGGGGTTGCAAAGAGTTGGGCACAATTGAGTGACTTTCATTTTATTAATTTATTCACTCTTTTGTTTACATCGGTATAGACTCAGACACTATTGAGTGACTTTCCCTTTATTTATTTATTCAGTCTTTTGTGTACACCAGTATAGACTTGTGGATATTCATTTATACTGTGGGATACAGCACAGTGCTACTTTATGTATTTTGTTGCTCAGATTGTTTCAGCTTTGATCATTGGGAGCTCTTCTGTTTGATTCCTGTGTCAATTTCACACGCCCCTAGTATTGTGTTTGTNTATTTATTTATTCAGTCTTTTGTGTACACCAGTATAGACTTGTGGATATTCATTTATACTGTGGGATACAGCACAGTGCTACTTTATGTATTTTGTTGCTCAGATTGTTTCAGCTTTGATCATTGGGAGCTCTTCTGTTTGATTCCTGTGTCAATTTCACACGCCCCTAGTATTGTGTTTGTCTGAGCCCATCTTGTAAGATGTTCTAGACTCAGCTTGTATATTTCCCATCTCAGTCTTAGAATCAGCCATTTCTTCAAGGAGACCTGTTTTATTTTTTATTGGAGAATGACACCAGAAACCAGGCTCTGGGTCTGAGGTGTGCTCATTGCTCCTGGAGTGTCGTTTCTTTAGGCCGTCTCAGCTGACATGGCTAGGAAATATAGGTGTATATTATATGTGACTATATATGTCTGTACGTATCTTTATGTATAGCCGTCAATATATGATGTTAAACATGAATTCTTCCTGATGTCTTCAGCTCTAATCCTTACCACAGGGACCATTCAGCCTTCTCCCCTGGCTTATTTGTAAGTTTCCTCTCCAGCAGTGAGAAAGCTGGCTTCTACCCTCTTTCCGTTTACTTATTCAGTTCCACTGTATGTGTATAGCACTGTCAGAATCGGTAACTCACACCCCTGAAAAAGACAACTTCTCTGCTAGAACCCAGTGATTCTGTGCAGCTCCTTTTGGCTTTAGTCCTTGATCTTACAGACTGCTAATTCTTCTTTTTTAAAATAATAAGCATAGCTCATGTTTTTGAGTATTCATTCTTCCCTAGGGACTGTTCTGAGTCCTTCATATGTAGTGTCTCTTGTAGGTCTCACACCAGCTCTGTGAGGAGGGATCTGTTACTGCGTCTACTTTACAGATGAGGAAGCTGAGGCATAAAGAGGTTAGATTAGTCTAACCAGCCAGTGGGTCAGTCTGACTTCTGGAGAGTGTGTTTAGCCGCATTGGTAACCACGCACACTGCTCACGAAATACAGGCGTTTAGGAGACGTCTTCGTTTTGTCTGACGGGGTGCAATCAGTGATGTACTGAGGAGGGTCTGGTGATGTAGGGCTAAGTCTCTGCAGAGCAGTTCTCTCTCCAGTTTCTACAGGTTTGCCTTCAGATGCCAGGGCCTGTACATGTAGTCTGGAAACGAAAGGCACGTGTGCAAACACTTGATTTTGAGTTATTGGTTTTGAGCTCCTCTCCTCGTACTCTTGGCCCTTTCCCACCCATATGTACTTGTGTGTCCTTCCTGTCACAATCTTCCTCCTCCTCCTCCTTGCCCTGGAGCCTTTCCTCTGTTCTGACTGCCCCCCTCTGGCTTTTCCTCCCTGTACTGCCTTCAGGTGCTTAGTTAGCCCTGACTCTGTCTTTGCTTACATTTGTTTCCCTGGTCTCTCTTAAGCTCTCTTCTACTTTCCCTCCCAGGGTTCTAATCCCTACTCACTACTACTACCAAAATGTACCATGAAAAATGTACAAGAAAGCATTGCAAGATTACCTTGGTGAGTCTAGATAATTTTTCCATCCTTTACGTGCTTTTTCAGGCAAAAATGGGGGGGAAAAAAACAAAAAACGAAACCTCTCTGCACCTTCCTTTGTTCTTTGTCATCAGGAAAACCATCTAGCTAGGGGTCTCAGAGGCAGACTCTAACTGGCAATCTTCCCGGAAACAGAAGAAAACTGTTTTGTGACCGGGAGAGCCAGGTGGGAGGGTCTAGCTCAGGGTCAGTGTCAAGGTTACTTGGCTTTCATTCCCTTGAGGGCAGAGTGCATTATTCCCACCCGAAGGGGCTGGCAATGTCCCATGCTCCACTGCTTCAGACGCTACCCTCGGCATGGATTTTTGGGCATGGATCTTTTTAACTTTTTGTTACCTATGTTAGGGAAAGATCAAATTCTTGGAGAATATCCTAAAATAGAAAAATGTTTTGCTGCTTTTAAAAAATGTTTCCATGTCCTGTTTTCTGCTGATGATTAAGTAACAATAAATTATTATCTCACGTAGATTTCTGAGGAGAGAAAGCAGCTCTAAATGGACAGAGTTATTCTTTTTTGTCATAATAATCCTATTTCTTGGCTTGGAAGTTTCATATCATGGGAGCAATGACTTCATGCCTAGAAGTTTTTTTTTCATTAAACCTTTTGCCAATTCTAGAGTATTTTATTACCTATGGGATTTTAAAATGATTTAATGCATTTGCCTTAAGATCCCCATATGCATTGAAAACCTGTGGTTTGAGCATAATAGCAGCCTAATGCTCACCTCAGTCAGCCCTCTTATTCTGCATTGCATACCTGAATGTCCCTGAGAGTGAGTAGGAGTTTTGTACTGTTTCCTTATACCTCTCACCTAAGACATTTGTCCAGTGTCTTCCAGTCAAATATTAAGTGTGATTTCTATTTGGCTAAGAAATTGAATGAGTACAGCAAATCTCATCATGCTCCATTTCTCCGCTCTTTCCTCATTCTTTAAACAGACCTTCCTTACGACTCTTAGAAGTGTTTTGCATTCTCTCACCTCAAGACCTTTCCCTATGCTGTTACCCTAGAGCCTTCACCCTGCTAATCCTCTCTCTCCTTAAGGTCTTTTAACATCATTTACTCAGGAAGACACTCCTGGGAGCCCTGACCAGGTTCATCTTCTCTGAAGGTAAATGCCCTCGACTCCCCTACTGTGACTTTCATTACATGAATAGTTTTTGTGAATATGGAAAATAAAGGGTACTTGACAGATATTAGTTGGATTAATGAATTCATTTTCCCGAGGGAAATTTTTACTTTTATTGGAAGTAAAAGTCTTAGAAGCCGCCTCCAGGCCTGGGCATGACTTCCTCCCCTGCAGACCGTTGCAGGCAGGAAAAAGTCCACATACGACAAGGATTTGCTTCTTGCCAAGAATGCCTCAAGTAGAGAACGCGATCCTGGCTGTCTGCTCTGTCATCAGATTTGAATCCCTCCCACCCCAACTCCGTCCTCCTTAAGCAGACGCACACTTTCCCTTGGGCCTGAGGAGCTCTGCTCTGTGCCCTCCCAAGACTGCTTTGGAAAGGAAGTCTTGTGCTGGCCTTTGTCTTTATTGAGTTTAGGTCATGTCATGGAGAAGGCAATGGCACCCCACTGCGGTACTCTTGCCTGGAGAATCTCATGGATGGAGGAGTCTGGAAGGCTGCAGTCCATGGGGTCGCTGAGGGTCGGACACGACTGAGCGACTTCACTTTCACTTTTCACTTTCGTGCATTGGAGAAGGAAATGGCAACCCACTCCAGTGTTCTTGCCTGGAGAATCCCAGGGACGGGGGAGCCTGGTGGGCTGCCGTCTATGGGGTCGCACAGAGTCGGACACGACTGAAGTGACTTGGTAGCAGTAGCAGCAGCAGCAGCAGCAGCATAGTCTTTCCATCTGGCTTCCAAAGTTGCTTCTTCAGTCTTCACAGATCATTTAAGAAGCATGTCTTGCAGATCAGTGGTCCCTAACCTTTTTGGCACCAGGGACCAGTTTTGTGGAAAACAATT
Organism: Neotragus moschatus; assembly: GCA_006410615.1. Classification (NCBI taxonomy): domain Eukaryota; kingdom Metazoa; phylum Chordata; class Mammalia; order Artiodactyla; family Bovidae; genus Neotragus; species Neotragus moschatus. Next base: position 4,708,436 of record SJYA01002524.1, read on the forward strand.
TCTCCCTGAACAGGGGAGGAGGGGTGCTCTCTACTTCTCTTCCCTGATAGCTCAGTTGGTAAAGAATCCGCCTGCAATGCAGGAGACACCGGTTCAATTCCTGGGTCGGGAAGATCCCCTGGAGAAGGAATTAGGCTACCCACTCCAGTATTCTGGCCTGGAAAATCCCATGGACTGTACAATGTGTGGGGTTGCAAAGAGTCGGACACGACTGAGCGACTTTCACTTCACTTCACTACTTCTATTATTATTACATCAGCTTCCCCTCAGATCATCAGGCATCAGATCCCAGAGGTCGGGGACCCCTGTTTTAGATTGTGTTATGCATTATGTTCCTGAATTGGTCTGTCCTGAGGAGGATGCCTCAGGGGGGTGTGTGTGTGTGTGGATGCTGCAGGGGTGTGTGTGTGCATGTGTGTGGTAGTCGCTCACAGTGATTCTTTCAGCAAACCTGGAGCAGCAAGTGTTGTAGAAGTATGGTTTGTATCCCGTGTCACGCTTTCTGTTTTATGTGGCAACTTTTTTGAGTTCTTTCCATGAGCGCTGATTGATTTTCATCGAGCCATACCTTTCTTAATCCCTCCCTTTTGTGACTTACAGCTAGTAGTCTTACGACTGCTAACAGTCATGTTTCTCTCCAGATATCTCAATATCCGTATTGGCATTTTGTCACTTGAAACTCAACCGATCAGTGTCAGGTCGATGATGGCGGGTGGTATTGTCTCTCCTCCAGGTAAGGGTCAGTGGAGCTAAGTGACTGGTCCAGCTCCTGTTGTTCATGGGTGGCACAGTGAGGATGGGAACCAGGTTTTTCTTCTTGAATCTCATATTCTGTGTACAGAGCCAAGTAGCTTCTCTAGTTTAATTGTTACACCTTTCCTGTAAATTTTTTACTTTTAACCAGGTCTTCTCTTTATTATTAAGGTTCTCTACATCTTTCCAACTAACCAGAATGCACATTGGATCTTAGGAGTGGAGCCAGGAGAAGTAAGGGGGGAAAGCCACTGGCCAGTAACCCTGTGGTCTCTGTCACGATATTGTGACGTGGCATTCCTTTCTGAAATTTTCAAAGTTTCACGTTTTATCTGCTTCTAAGTCTATCAAGAACAGAAAGTTTCTTCCCAGGACTGGTGAACATAAGGGTACTGAGAGCTTCGGGCTCACGTGCAGGCCTGTGCAGAAAGCCTGCCTCCCCGGGATGCTGATAAACGCTCTGCTGTTGGGGGGGCGGGGATTTGCCTTGTGTTGTACTGTGCTGTCTGTGTCTTTCTCTTCTTCTTCTTCTGCCTTCATTTCTCGTGTGTATGAACGTGCTTTTTCTAGCTGATTCAGTATCTGGGTTGGTAGTGAACTTTCAAAGCCTTCTTGGGCTAAATTATGGGAAGGGTACTGTCACAAAAGGTGAAATGAGTAGATTACCAGAGTTAGTAGAAAATACCAGCCTGAGAAGGATGAACGTACATCTAAAGGCAAGTCCAGTATGGATTAGGGTTTTCCCTCTTGAAAACTCGCCTAGACTTTCCAGGGCTACAACTTGCCATGGGAGTAAGCTCTAGATAACATGGCCTTTAGGAATACACAAGTACACAGGCATGTAAACAAGGATTTGCATGTTTTTTAGTTGTGATTATGAGAACCTAACAATAACTCTGACATGTGGATCACAACACTGGAAATTCTTCAAGAGATAGGAATACCAGACCACCTTACCTGCCTCCTGAGAAATCTATATGCAGGTCAGGAAGCAACTGTTAGAACTGGACATGGAACAATGGACTGCTTCCAAATTGGGAAAGGAATATGTCAAGGCTGTATATTGTCACCCTGCTTATTTAACTTCTATGCAGAGTACATCATGTGAAATGCTGGGCTGGATGAAGCCCAAGCTGGAATCAAGATTGTCAGGAGAAATATCAGTAACCTCAGGTATGCAGATGACACCACCCTTATGGCAGAAAGCAAAGAGGAATTGAAGAGCCTCTTGATGAAAGTGAAAGAGGAGAGGGGAAAAGTTGGCTTACAGCTCAACATTCAGAAAACGAAGATCATGGCATCCGGTCTCATCACTTCATGGCAAATAGAGAAACAAAGGAAACAATGACAGACTTTATTTTGGAGGGCTCCAAAATCACTGCAGATGGTGACTGCAGTCATAAAATTAAAAGACGCTTGCTCCTTGGAAGAAAAACTATGACCAACCTAGACATCATATTAAAAAGCAGACCTTACTTTGCCAGCAAAAGCCCGTCTAGTCAAAGCTGTGGTTTTTCTAGTAGTCATGTATGGATGTGAGAGTTGAACCGTAAAGAAAGCTGTGGTGTTGGGGAAGACTCTTGAGGGTCCCTTGGACTGCACGGAGATCCAACCAGTCCATCTTAAAGGAGATCAGTCCTGAATGTTCATTGAATGTTCCCTGATGCTGAAGCTGAAACTCCAATACTTTGGCCACCTGATGCGAAGAACTGACTCACTGGAAAAGACCTGATACTGGGAAAGATTGAAGGTGGGAGGAGAAGGGGACGACAGAGGATGAGATGGTTGGATGGCATCACTGACTCAGTGGGCATGAGTTGGTGATGGACAGGGAGGCCTGGTGTGCTGCAGTCCATAGGGTCGCAAAGAGTCAGACATGACTGAGCGACTGAACTGAACGTTAACTACCTGTGCACTAGAAGAATACCTATATTACGTAGGGTGTGTGCATGGAGTGTAACCCTGAGAAACAGTGAGAGCTGGAGGCAGTGGATGGAGAGGCGTGTGTATGTGTATATCTATACACACATACTATTCGTGGGAAAAAACCCATGGTTCATACATATTTCATCTATTTAAATATATGTATACTTATCCATAGAAGAGCCTAGAAGGATATACTCCAAACTATTAACATAAAGTCGTAAGAATAGGATAGAATTAGGATGAAGGGGAGTAGATATTGTTGTTTTAGTTTATACACATTAATAATGTTTTTTAATAAGTGATCAGTCTTGTAACTTTAACAATTACAGTGGGTAAAGGAGTTAATGAAATATTGATATCTTTAATGTCTGTCTTTTACTGAAATTTTGCATTTCTGCCGGGGTTTTCTGTTAGGTTATGAACCTCTGAGGGGTCATGAGGGTCACTGAGTTGCTGGTCTCACTCTTGGTTGGATGCTGTTACTGATTTTTAAATGTGTGAATGTGGATTATCACTCTTCCATGTCTGCTTTTCGTCAGGGTCATTGAAAGAGTATTTTCTCACTGACATATTAAAGAATGGTGAGTTGCAGTACTCTAGCCTGGAAAGTCCCATGGATGGAGGAGCCTGGTGGGCTGCAGTCCATGCTAAGGGTCGGACACGACTGAGCGACTTCCCTTTCACTTTTCACTTCCACGCATTGGAGAAGGAAATGGCGACCCACTCCTGTGTTCTTGCCTGGAGAATCCCAGGGATAGGGGAGCCTGGTGGGCTGCCGTCTATGGGGTTGCACAGAGTCGGACACGACTGAAGTGACTTAGCAGCAGCAGTACAAATTCAGTTAAATCGCCCTTCTTTTGGGAAGTGCAGAACTGTTCTGTGAGAGTCAATATAAAGGACGCAAGCATCAGGTTTTCCTCGATTCCGGCTGCCACCCCACCTATGTGCCTACCCCAGCTCTGGCCTCATTGCTTATCAGCAAAGAAGGGACATTATTCATAGAAAAAGTCATCTTCCTTTTAAAAATGAAANCAAATTCAGTTAAATCGCCCTTCTTTTGGGAAGTGCAGAACTGTTCTGTGAGAGTCAATATAAAGGACGCAAGCATCAGGTTTTCCTCGATTCCGGCTGCCACCCCACCTATGTGCCTACCCCAGCTCTGGCCTCATTGCTTATCAGCAAAGAAGGGACATTATTCATAGAAAAAGTCATCTTCCTTTTAAAAATGAAATATTAAAATGCTGTTTCATCATTTTCTTCTTCAATTCATATTTGGTTTTGGTGAAGAAAGGAGAAATAACGTGTTGTGTGTGGGCTTAAAAAAATTGAAGTCTGTCACTTTTTGGAGGGGAATAGTTAGGGCTTCAGCATATGAATTCAGAGGGACTCAGCATTCATACGTAACAATGTATTGATAACAAGTAAACCAAATATGGAAGGTTCACTGTCTAGTAGCTCATTAATTTCATTTTATTTGTGCTTTCAGATAGCCCCAGATGCCAGATTAATTTCTTCTAGCTTTTTGCAAGGGAATGAAACTTTTGTTTTTCTTTTTGATTCTATCTGGACTAAAGATTTAGAAAATATTGAATTATTTCTAGTTTTTGAAATGCCAACTTTAATGGTTCTCTGCCATTTATTTCTTCTGTTACTGTGTGATTATAGTCTTCATATCCCTTTTAGTAAAACAGTGGTCTTCACAGCAGTGAAAAGAGTTAATTTATTTTTCTTCTGGGTTTGTACTTCAGTTCCAAAAGTTACACAGTAAATTGTCTTTAGTTGCATTTATGCCTTGATCGTCGTCCAGGTCTCTACTATGAAATTGACACTTGCGAAATTTAGGCACACCTGTGAAAGCCCAGCCTGCAGTTTCATATATACGGACCATAATGGCTTTTAGTTTCTTTACAGTTTGTTGACTAAGCAAGCAATTTGAAGTATAATTAGATGATAATTTTAATTTGGGAAAACCCCCATCCCTACCTCAAGGAATTCCCTGTAGCTCACATGGTAAAGAATCTGCTGTGATGCAGGAGACCAGGGTTCGATCGCTGGGTTGGGAAGGTCTTCTGGAGAAGGGAATGGCAATCCACTCCAGTATTCTTGCCTGGAGAATTCCATGGTCAGAGAAGCCTGGCGGGCAGCAGTCCATGGGGTCGCAAAGAGTTGGACACGGCTGAAGCGACTTAGCACCCCCAAGTGATTTCACAGTCACCAGGTCATTTTATCTTCACCTCCTTGAGAATGTTTTTGTTGTTGTTTTAATCACTCAGTTGTGTCTGACTCTTTGTGACCCAATGGACTGTATGTAGCCCGCTAGGCTCCTCTGTCCATGGGATTTTCCAGGCAAGAGTACTGGAGTGGTTGCCATTTCCTCCTCCAGGGGATCTTCCCGACCCAGGATTCAAACCCGCATCTCTGCATTGACAAGTGGATTCTTTACCACTGGCCACCTGGGAAACCACTTTAAAGAAAATAATCTCGTGTAATTAGTAATACGTCTGGAGGGAACAGAGGCCCCCAGATGACTCTCTTGTGCCGTGGCCCTTGTTTCCCCGAGTGGACTCCGCTGAGCCGCCAGAGGAAGTCACTTTCGTGATGAGCAGCCTTGCTCTTCAAGTATCTCCCCTTCACCTTGTCCTGTTCCTCATTCTGCCACTCACACTGTTCCTCCCACCTCACACGCGTTGTCTCCAGTCATTTGAAAAGCAAAAGGATAATGTGGTGAGGGCATTTTTGATGCTTTGCCGAAGCTGTGGTGATCTTTGTGAAATTAAATTTACACATTTATCTTGCCTAAATCTGCTGCTGCTGCTGCTGCTAAGTTGCTTCAGTCGTGTTCGACTCTGTGCACCCCATAGATGGCAGCCCAGCAGGCTCCCCCGTCCCTGGGATTCTCCAGGCAAGAACACTGGAGTGGGTTGCCATTTCCTTCTCCAATGCATGAAAGTGAAAAGTGAAAGGGAAGTCGCTCAGTCGTGTCTGACTCTTAGGAACCCCATGGACTACAGCCCACCAGGCTCCGCCGTCCATAGGATTTTCCAGGCAGGAGTACTGGAGTGGGGTGCCATTGCCTTCTCCCCTAAACCTGAGGCCTTCCTTTCATCAGATTTCTGGCCTACTGTCAGTCAGTTATTTCCTAAAATGTTAGCACAGTACATCTTGTGGTCTCTAACTTGAGTGAATCCAGAATTGGAAACACATAATGTTGTATACAGGATTACTTTGAAATTGCTTCAGGACTCACTCAATATTCTCCTGTGTGTCTTTTTTTTTTTTTTTTGCCCCATATTTGTTTTTCCAAATTTATGGTCCTTTTTTAAAAAAAAAAAACAAAAAAAACTTGCCAATCTTGTCCCCTGCTCCCCAACGATCACTTAAAATGATGAAAGGTAGTCAGGCTGTTTTCAAATGCTTTAACTTCACTGACACTGGTGGAAGCTTTTAGGTGAACTGTCCTTTGATCATGGCCCACCTGGCCGGGGCAGGCTTTGGCGGCCAGGGCTGGCGTTGAGTCTCCACAGCCAGTGGGGTGCAGTGACTCTCTGCTTGTCCTTCTCAGTGCTATCGCATCCATCCTGAGGGCCTGGCTTGACCAATGTGCAGAGGACTTCCGAGAGCCGCCTGGCTTCCCCTGCTTACAGAAACTGCTGGATTATCTCAAGCAGACGATGCCAGGCTCTGACCCAGAGAGAAGAGCTCAGAATCTTCTTGAGCAGTTTCACAAGCAAGAAGTAGAAGCTGACAGTGAGTACTCGTTTGATTCCATGACAGAAGCTAGATCCTGACTCTGCACACCTCCCACGACGAGGAAACGCTCTCCCTCTACTTGTTGGGTCGGGGGCCTTGGTTTCCCTCAGGACAAGCTGACCGGGGATTGGTGGCCCGTGTAAAATTCTTAAGGTTATCGAAGTCCCAATTATAGACTGTATAGAGCTGGAGAACGGAATCCCCCTGGAGAAGGGCATGCGACCCACTCCAGTATTCTTGCCTGGAGAATTCCATGAACGGAGGAGCCTGGGGGGGCTACAAGTTCATGGAGTCACAGAGTGTCAGACACAACCGAGTGGCTAATACTATACAGTTTTAGAGCAGGGAAGGGGGTATTGAAGGCCACCTAGTCTGACTCCCTCCTTTCGTGGCTGAGGAAACAGTGACTCCGGGAGGCGAGGTGCTTTCCCAGGGTTCCTTTTAGTACTACTCAGAGGACGATCTCCTGGATGGCCTTTCGCTGTCATTGCACAGTGTGCCAAACTTGAATTTGCTCTTCATCACCTGCCTGATTGGGTCCTCCCCCTGTAAAAAACCCGTCACAGACAACCACCCCCATTCAGCAGGCAGGGAATTAAATCCAGTCCTGCCCCTGCCCTCACAAAAGCTTGGGAAGCTCAGAAAAGATGTTTCCACTTCAGCTGGAAATAGCCCCGCTCTCTGTCCCCTGCCTGAGGCAGGTCTCGCATCTCCGATGGACTCTCCCAAAGGAAGTCTCTGTGGCTGTTTTTTTCTCCTATCTGAGGAGCTGACTGCCTGTTTTCAAGGACAGAGCAAAGGCCACCACTGCAGGTTCTGGGCTGCTTGGAACCCTCAGGCTTTGAAGGAAGTCAGAAAGAGGCTAGGACAGGCTTCCAAGCGGTGACGTTTTGTCCCTTCACTGGCTGCCTGGCTATGGTTGCCATGGTGGCTGACCCGCTTGGAGCTTCTGACAGGCATTTCCCTGAAGTGACGCCTCATTTCCTCAGTGAGGGAAAGGAAACGGTTCCTCAACACCGATAAGGGAAGCTGCCTCAGTGCCAAGGAAAACAACCTTAAAATTCCAAACAGGACCTGTTGCTTTGTTTTATGGACAGGGGACCAGGGAGGGGAAAAATGCNCGGAATCCCCCTGGAGAAGGGCATGCGACCCACTCCAGTATTCTTGCCTGGAGAATTCCATGAACGGAGGAGCCTGGGGGGGCTACAAGTTCATGGAGTCACAGAGTGTCAGACACAACCGAGTGGCTAATACTATACAGTTTTAGAGCAGGGAAGGGGGTATTGAAGGCCACCTAGTCTGACTCCCTCCTTTCGTGGCTGAGGAAACAGTGACTCCGGGAGGCGAGGTGCTTTCCCAGGGTTCCTTTTAGTACTACTCAGAGGACGATCTCCTGGATGGCCTTTCGCTGTCATTGCACAGTGTGCCAAACTTGAATTTGCTCTTCATCACCTGCCTGATTGGGTCCTCCCCCTGTAAAAAACCCGTCACAGACAACCACCCCCATTCAGCAGGCAGGGAATTAAATCCAGTCCTGCCCCTGCCCTCACAAAAGCTTGGGAAGCTCAGAAAAGATGTTTCCACTTCAGCTGGAAATAGCCCCGCTCTCTGTCCCCTGCCTGAGGCAGGTCTCGCATCTCCGATGGACTCTCCCAAAGGAAGTCTCTGTGGCTGTTTTTTTCTCCTATCTGAGGAGCTGACTGCCTGTTTTCAAGGACAGAGCAAAGGCCACCACTGCAGGTTCTGGGCTGCTTGGAACCCTCAGGCTTTGAAGGAAGTCAGAAAGAGGCTAGGACAGGCTTCCAAGCGGTGACGTTTTGTCCCTTCACTGGCTGCCTGGCTATGGTTGCCATGGTGGCTGACCCGCTTGGAGCTTCTGACAGGCATTTCCCTGAAGTGACGCCTCATTTCCTCAGTGAGGGAAAGGAAACGGTTCCTCAACACCGATAAGGGAAGCTGCCTCAGTGCCAAGGAAAACAACCTTAAAATTCCAAACAGGACCTGTTGCTTTGTTTTATGGACAGGGGACCAGGGAGGGGAAAAATGCCGTTGCGTCACTGGAAGCTGCCTGCCAAGTCCTCTGTATCTCAGATGACTTCATCTGCTGGGAATGTTCGAATACCAGAGGCACCCCTCCAGCTGCAGGGGCTCTGCTGCCCTCAGGACCTCCCCTCCTGCCTTCCTGCAGGGGTGGATACTCCTTAGCGCCCAGCTCTCCCCACAGGGGCTGCCCCTGGCTCCCGGCCTAATTGGGGAACCGGTGGGACCAGTGGTTCGTAGTTTGTAACAGACACTGGAAAGCCAGCTCCTTTGGCAGGCCAAGGCAGGGGAGAGCGAATTTGCCTGACTTTAGAAAGGCTTTTAGGCAATCCCAGGAGTGAGTTTTTAATCAAGAACTCTCTCTGTTTATTAAGTACAGGAATCATTACCGAAAAAGAGTTTTAGGAGCTTGGTGCCCATATGCTTCATTTTACCCAGTTTCATGCCGGCAAGAGCAAACAGGCTCTCCTCCGTGTTTTTTAAAAGTGAAAATTTTGCCTCAGGTTTTTGCCTGCTTACCCCTGGAAAAGAGTTAGAAGCAGAAACAGTGAGAGCATGGAGGAGACCCCAGAAAGGACCATGTAACCTTCAGGCACAGCAGCGTTGGTCCAGGGCATGCAGCAGGCCACTGTGAGCGTTAGATGAATTGAGAAGATCACGCCTTAGCGCCTTAGCGCATGTATTCATTGCCAGCCTCTGCATTGCCGAGCAGCAAGGGCAGATTTGTATCCAGTGGTTAGCAAGAGGATTGAGAGGCCCATTCTGAACCTTTGGGATTTCACATGTCTTATTCCTCCGCCCAATGAGAGAGGGCCAGAGTTGTGTGGAAGAAAAGTGGTGAAATCATGGGGTGTTAGCTCTCTTTAGCTCGTGCCTGTTTGTATCACAGCCTCCAGGGGCAGGCAGAGGTCCCCTCCTGCTTCCCTGCCTACCCCCCTTGTAACCAGCCTCGTTCACATTGGTACCTTCAACTCTAGGGTGAGGCAGCCAGGCGTTAAATCCTGTTGTTTAGTTGCTCAGTCATGTCTGACTCTTTTGCAACCCCATGGACTGTANTCCCCTCCTGCTTCCCTGCCTACCCCCCTTGTAACCAGCCTCGTTCACATTGGTACCTTCAACTCTAGGGTGAGGCAGCCAGGCGTTAAATCCTGTTGTTTAGTTGCTCAGTCATGTCTGACTCTTTTGCAACCCCATGGACTGTATAGCCTGCCAGGCTCCTCTGTCCATGAGATTTCCCAGGCAAGAGTGCTGAAGTGCCTGGAGATCTTCAGGAGATCTTCTCAACTTGTGGTATCAGACTCATGTCTCCTGCATTGCAGGGAGATTCTTCACCGCTTGATTCACCATACCTGTCATCAAAGTTCGCAGTTTCCCATGTGGTGCTCTGAGAGGGGCAGTGATGCAGGGTCCACTGAGCACCCCCTTACCCCTAGGAAACTAAGAAAGTGAAAGTGTTAGTCCCTCAGTCATGTCTGACTCTTTGCAAACCTGTGGACTGTAGCCCTCCAGGCTCCTCTGTCCATGGGGTTTCCCAGACAAGAATACTGGAATGGGTTGCCACCCCCTCTTCCAGGGGATCTTCAGACCCAGGAATTGAACCCAGGTCTCCCTTCCTGCAGGCAGATTCTTTACCGTCTGAGCCACCAGGGAAGCACAGAAAACTAAGAAAAGACCACCCCAGTTTGATCCAAGATGTCTGAAGTCTTTTATTCTGCAAAGGCTTACATTGTAAACATCCTGGGGGAATAGTAACACCCTGATTTAAACTTCTACTAAGATATGTGTATGTAACTAGATTTTTCCTAATGAGAACAGATCTGCCAGGCAGGAGAACAGGGAATGTGGTTGGGAAACAATCCAAGAATTGGGGAAAGTTTCCAGGATGGGAGCCTAGAGGCTCAAGGTAAACTTCTTCCAATTGCGTGGCCTCTCACAGTAGAGACCCTCGGTCCTGCTGCATGTGCTGAGTGCTTATGGTTTTGGAGTCCGAGGTAGTGATTTTCTTTGTTTGTTTGTTTCTTCAGTCCGTGTCCTATTAATTTGTAATTGATGATCTTACGTCTAATAAGGCTCAGGTGAATTTAGCTTAAGGCTATTTTACTGCTTCATGCATCCTTTATTTTTTATTGGAGGATAATCGCTTCACAATGTTGTGTTCATTTCTGCTGTACGTAAGTATGAATCAGCTATATATACACATGTAACACCTCCCTTTGGAGCCTCCCTACCACCCCCTCCCCCACCACCCCACCCCTCTCTAGGTCAGCACAGAGCCCCAGCTGAGCTCCCTGGGTTAGACCGCAGCTTCCCACGAGCTGTTTCACACATGGTAGCGTATATCCGTTAGGGCTGCTCTTTCAACTTGCCCCACTCTCTCCTTACCCCACTCTGTCCACACGTCCGTCTGCATCTCTATTCCATCTCTCAACAATAAAAAGGAGCAAAACTGAGTCAGTTGTAGGGAGGTGGATGAACCTAGAGCTTGTCAGACAGAGTGAAGTGAGTCAGAAAGAGAAAAGCAAATATTGTATATTAATGCATATACATGAAATCTAGAAAAAATGGTCCTGAGAAACCTGTTTGCAGGGCAGGAATAGAGATGCAAGCGTAGAGAACAGATATACATACTTAATTTTAGGTAGAAGTTGAAAGCTACTCTTAAAGTTCTGAGAATTCTGAGGACTTCTTGAGAGTTCTGAGGACTTTATCAGTATTTCTGACACCAGAATGGCTTATTCCACTCCTCAAAGCCTGGCTTGCCTTCATGCCCTTTCCTTCCAGGCTTCTGATAATTACTGGCCCAGTAATTAAGAAAGGCATAGATGGGGTTTAGGACATAGTTGGATTAAGGCTTGAGCTGATCAGAGGGATTTGAGGGTGCCTAAATTGAGAAGGGGACCCCTGAATGTAGCCCCGCTTTGCTTTTTCTAGCCTTTGTCCTATTTGTGCTTAACTAAAGATCCCGTGGTTTGTCAAAGTGACAACGTGGGGCCTCTGGACTCAGTAAAGCCTCTAGGGACAAGCCGTGAGAGGGAAGACCTTCATTTCACTCCATTTATTATGCTTGCTGTTCTCTCTCTGTGAGATTTCTAAGGGTCAGCCCTCTTCTTCCTAAATTAAATAAGTCCATTTTGACTCTGTAAAGAAGGTCATATGCAGCGGCACCAAACTACTATTTTTTTTCCCCCACCTGTGAACAGATGGGTTTCCCAACGGCATCTCCTTCAGCCTGGAAGAAGAAGAGGAACTGGAGGGCAGCGGGTCTGCGGAGTTCACGTGCTTCTCAGAAGATCTCGTGGCTGAGCAGCTGACCTACATGGACGCAGTACGTCCTCTGTCTGTGCCTTTGACGTGCTTCTGCTTAAAACGTGGGCAGTGACGGGACTGACTGGTGGCCCCTGGGAGGGCAGTAGGGTCATGTGAGTTAAGTCTTTTCAAATCCCCAAGAGAGGCTGTGCCAGTAAATGCAGAGGGAAGATGTGATTTGAATCCATCATCTGAATAATTTAGGCCTCAGCTCTACTTACAGTTCTGAGTGAAGGTGCTTTTCACTCAGCGCTCCACACTCAGAGGGAAAGAAGAATTCTAATCCTAGGGAAACAAAATCTATCCGGTTCCATGGGTATTTCTCTCCCTTTAGACTCATACATATTTCAATATCTGAACTGTTTATTTGGAGGATTGTAAAGGGTCAAAGTATAAGTTAGGACAAAATAAATTCACTGAATCCACATGCGACTCTGTCTGGCAGCTCATTTCCACATGTTTGAAGTCTGAGTATTTTTGTTAGCTGTACATATTTGGTTTCATTAGCCACGTTTCATAGCTCAGTGTTAGCTGGTTAAAGAAAAGAGGGCCATTATCAAGGATCACAGTGGTTTCAGCTCTTCCACACTTACACTTTGGAGGAACAGCATAGAAAGCGGCTGTGAGTTTCCATCTATTTAGCATGCAAATAGACTCTCAGAAGTAAATCGGATGGTCTTTATAAAGCAAATCCTGGCACATTTGCTTTTACACAAACCCTCTCACATCTTGCATTGAATTGTTGTACAAATGAGAATCAGATCGGTTCAACAAATTTGTTGTTGTTTCAAAAACCAGTAGTGTAAAAGAACTACGGAAAACTTCATTGGCTACGACTTTTAGGCAAAGACCTGGAAAAGAAAAAAGTGAAAATAAGAGTTGCTCAGTTGTGTCGGACTCTTTGCAGCCCCCTGGACTATGAATTCTCCAGGCCAGAATACTGGACGGGGTAGCCTTTCCCTTCTCCAGGGGATCTTCCCAACCCAGGGATCGAATCCAGATCTCCCGCATTGCAGGTGGATTCTTTACCAGCTGAGCCACAAGGAAAGCCCAAGTATACTGGAGTGGGTAGCCTATCCCTTCTCCAGTGGATCTTCCCAACCCAAAGACCTAGAAACCAGGCTTCAGATCCCTCTTTCCTCCTTTTCCTGTGTGACACTGCATAGTTTTTCCTTTTGTTTGTTTCTCGCTTTCTTCACTTTAAACAATGGGAAATAGTGAACTTGATGAGTGTCACTCCTGTGAGTCATTTTTCAGGTGGCCATTCATATTCATTATACACAGTTCATGATTGTGAGTGTCCAGAATGTACTGTGGATATGATTTTGAAGTCAAAGTAATCTTAACCACTTCTTGGTCAGAGGTAGATTTTTTACCTGGATTTTCTTCCAAGACAAAAAAGTCCAAATGTTTTTGGTCATTTAAATTTTCTGTTGGTCATTGTGTTCCATGTGTTCAGTTGAACAGATTTAGAAAGAACCTGTGGGCTTTTGTGATCAGTTAATATATTAATTATTTACTTTTGTCTGTTGAAATGGACACCATATGCAAATCAAGTAGAAATGGGCAATTTGTCCGTTCGCAAAGTACCAAGTTACAGTAGATGACATGCGTATGAAATGTGGGTCTTGTCCTTAAAGTCAATTCCTCTCTTGTTCTAGCAACTATTTAAGAAAGTCGTGCCTCACCACTGCCTGGGCTGCATTTGGTCTCGAAGGGATAAGAAGGAGAATAAACACTTGGCTCCTACGATCCGTGCCACCATCTCTCAGTTTAATACACTCACCAAATGTGTGGTCAGCACCATCTTGGGGGGCAAAGAACTCAAGACTCAGCAGAGAGCCAAGATCATCGAGAAGTGGATTAACATTGCTCACGTAATTGTCTTTTTTAAAATATCCTTTGGGCTTAGCAGATGTGGGAGGCCATGCCATCATGCTGATGTTCCCACCTGGTTGAAAGGCAGTCAGAAAACCCATATGTGAGGGCCCACTGGGTTTTTGTTGTTCTTATCGTGGTCCTTCCAAAGTAAGGAAAAAAGTTGCCTTTCTTAACATGAGAGTTTATTTTTCCTCTTTAGAGCAATGGGTCCCTTGCCCACTTCCTGCTGCTTATGGGTCCCCATACTGCTGCTGCTTCAGGATGAAACAGAACGTCTACTTTTTCACAGACTATTGGTTCTGCCCTGTGTTCAGTACATATAAACCGATGATCTCAGTGTCAGATAGACTGCTCTTCAATGCAGAAAGATTACCCCACCCCCTTCCAGGACCTGGACGCATTCTATCTTCTGCAGACTTGAAGAGCCAGTACCTTCTCAGGATCTCACATCCCTTTTCTAAAGGCCTGAAATATACAGATTCCATATTAATCCAAGGCTTTTCTGAGAGCCTTATATCTGAAGTTGGAGGAACAGAGTCTATTCCTGTGGCTGAATTACATTCTGCTGGGTGTCAGTCCGGTGTGCTGGATCAACTGCCTCCATGTCACATGACCTTGAGCTTCCTTTATCAGCATCTTATTTCCTGACTGAGAAAAGGCGAACAGTAGTCAGTCAGTCACCACGCATTTCATGAGCCCATAAATGCTTCTGACCTGCAGTTTTATGTACTTTGAGGACATAGATAGGCTAGACACAGTTAATTTGGTCCTATAGGAGCCTGTAGGCAAACAAGGAAGCTAAGAGGTACTGGAGTCATCTCAGCCTAGAAGTGGGGTCACATGACAAGCGCTGCAGCAGTCGGGGAGGAAGAAATCCGTCCTGGCTGGGGTGATCCAGGCAGGTTTTCATGGACAGGATGATATTTGAATTTAGCTTTGAATACCTGATAGTATTGGGGGTATTTGAAGATTGGGGAAGATTTGTTTATTTATTTATTTTGTCTAGGCAGAAGAAATTACGTCAGCAAGAGCTGTGTAATTAACAATTTTGACAAATAATTTTTATGCAAATATCCTCTGTTCTAGGCTATATGGGGTCAACTCTAACCAAAACACATTTTGTTTTCTACCCCATTATTTATTTTTCTCATTGAGCCCCTATCTGTGGGCATAAGACTTAAACTTTTACATTCTCTCTCTGTCTCTTTTGTTTCACATTCCCTTTTGTGGTCTTTGATTAAACAGCAGAGCCATAATTGTGCCAGAGAGTTTCCTTTATTTTGAGTCTGTAGGTGGTCTGATACTACAGACTTTTTAGTCTAGGGGAAAATGCTATATGGAAGAAACAAATGTTTTACACAACTTAGATTTCTCTTATACTGAATTGAGCTTATTTATCGGCAAGTAAGAGCCACAAAGGAAGTCCTGATAGAGTATGATAGAACATGAAATTTCTGTCTTCTTAGACTGATAGGAAAAAATATCTTTTTGGCCACAAATGCCAAAAGATAATAGTCTATCTACTTTTAATGTATTCAACTGCTTCTAAAATCTGTGGTAAGCATATAGCATCTGTATACATGGCAGGGTGGCTCAACAGTGATCTTGGTCCAAATTAAATACTAGTTGTGCATTTATGTGATAGTAAGAAATACAAGTTGTATAATTTCAGGTATATTCCAAATGCAGTAGCACGTGCTTAAAAGCCAGCGGTCTTTAACTCTTTGTGATGCAGGAAACTGTGTCCCTTGAAATTGTGTGGGTGACTTAATAAAATAGTAAGACTCACAGATGTTTTCCAATCAAAATTTTACTTTTCCTGAATTGATCATAGCCATTTTCTATTGAGAGGATGTTTGAAAAACGATCATTTTACATGCAGAAAATATTTCTGACCTAATATGACTGTTTTGTTGGACTGGCCTTAGTGCTACATTTTTGCATCAAATCTCCTCAAAGATCACTCCTTTTTTAGCAATGGGGCCAGATGCCTCTTGTATTGCTTTAAACCCTTAGCTTAAGCCTCTTTCTGAATAATGTGTTCCATATGTTTATTACAATTTGCATGAAATAGCTGGGCCCGAGTTCCTTTATTTATTGCAAGTTTCCTGATTTTTAGAACATAACTTTTGGATTCTGAACCTTTGTTGAACCATGCTCTCATGGGCTTGGTTTCCAGACTGTAATTCAGCGCTCTTGCTTTCTCTCTTTTACTCACTCTCTTTTTAAATAAAAAGAAGGCATTGAGGCATTTCAAAAGAGTGGGCATGACTTTTGTAAAGAGCTTTGGCATTTACTTTTAAGAAAATCTTGGGGGGGGTGAGTTGTTGGTTTGGCATAGTAATTTTTTTTTAGTTCTTATTTATTTATTTTTTAAAAAGCTTTTTATTTTGTATTGGGTTNAATAAAAAGAAGGCATTGAGGCATTTCAAAAGAGTGGGCATGACTTTTGTAAAGAGCTTTGGCATTTACTTTTAAGAAAATCTTGGGGGGGGTGAGTTGTTGGTTTGGCATAGTAATTTTTTTTTAGTTCTTATTTATTTATTTTTTAAAAAGCTTTTTATTTTGTATTGGGTTATAGCCAATTAACAATGTTGTGATAGTTTCAGGTGGACAGCAAAGGGACTCAGCCATACATATACATGTATCCATTCTCCCCCAAACGCCCCTCCTATCCAGGCTTGGCATAGTAATTTTAAGCAGCCAGATGTGGGCGTGCTAAGTTAAAGAATGCCATTTTCCATTCACAGTCAGGACTAGCGTGACTTCGTGAAATGTTCTTTTGAGCAGTATGCATTTATGCCCAGCCACTCTGGGACCTCTTGCCTCAGATGTTCCGCATGAAGCCAAGCCCATGCTCACACGGCGTACTCAGTCATCGACAGTGGAAGTTTTACACTCCCACGTGCCAGCAGATGAAGCACCTCCTTGGATACAAGGCACATTCGCTCTCCCCACCCTCGGCCAGGGCCTCCTCCTTCCCCATCCTGGCTGTGAGGGGACCCTCTCTCTCTCCCTGACTGTTTTGCTGTGCCTGCCATTCATTCAGCAGGATTCTGACTCCAAGGTCGCTGCCTGCTGATGCTACAGCCTCTGAATGGGAGCTTAAGTTTCAGGCTCTGGGAGGCTTTCTCCTTCTCTAGAAAATGACATCCAGAATGTTTCCTGTTCCCTTTCTATTTTGTTTTAAAAGGCTGCCAAAATGCATTTTCTTTTAAAAGGCCAAGTTATTTTGGAAACATTGTAAGTACCAAGGTGTTTCTGAATGTTTATGATTGAGGCACAAGCCAATTGGAGCTCAAATGAATGTGTATAAAAATATTCCCTCTTGGCTAAGGACACAAGAGCCAAAGTTCAGCTTGTGGTGAGTTTTTACTGCCAAGTGGTAGACCCCTTTCCAGACAAGGGTTGGTCATGAGATGTGTGATAGCATCTGACCTTGAGGCGACTGCGACCTGGTTCGCTTTGTGGGTCTCAAGGTTACGGTCATCTTTCATGTGTATTTTTAGGGCATCTGTATGCTTTCAGCAGAAGAAAGTGTGCTTTCTCTAGCTCGGCTCTGTGGGCTCAGTGCCATTCGTGTTTTTACTGGGAAAGCTGGAAGCTATAAAACTGTAACAACAACGCAAAAAAATATATTAAAGGGAGAAAAACAAGCCTTCGGTGCCAAAATCTATAAAGCGTTTCGGTGACTGGGGTGGGAGTATAAGGAGCCACTTTTTGATGTTCAGTATTTATACAGCTGCCTATTTAGCGGTAAGAATTCATAGCAGCTGTGATACTTCTGAGACAGGAAACCACCAACTCACTGTATTATTGATATTTAAATGCCTTGTATGTTTTAATCACTCTCGGTACAGGAATGTAGAATCCTGAAGAATTTCTCCTCCTTGAGGGCCATCGTTTCGGCGCTGCAGTCCAACTCCATCTATCGTTTAAAAAAGACTTGGGCTGCGGTCCCAAAGTAAGTTCCCAAGTGTCTGCTCTACTTTCTTTGGCCGGGCTGATTAGCTGCTGCATCAGTGGTGTGGGTCCCTCTACCTTCAAAGTGCAGATTATATAACAAGAGAAACACAGTTGAAAGCCTCTGTGTGTTCCAGGCCGGGTGCGTTTTACACATCATCATTAATGGGTTTTGAGGCAGGGCTGCTGCAGAAATCAGCCTCACTCTTGAAGGGTGCCAAAGCCAAGACGTCGGCTCTGGGGGTGATTTTAAGGATGAGCGTGTCATCTGGGCTTGGAAGGATCAGCTCGCGGAGAAGCAAAGTTACAGCAACTCGCCTTTACTTCCGGTTATTTGTTCAGTCACATTCCTTCAAAGCCTTAAGCCGTTCCAAGCTGTGAGGAATAATGTGTGCACAGAGCACATTAGTTCTTGCTGTTCAGCATGAATCCATTTAGTTAGTTTGTGCTTCCGCCCATGACAAGCTATCTTGGTGTTGTTAAAACCCCCCCAAGTATTCCTTCCTAGGAACCTGACTGAAAATGATTAACCTCCCACGTTCTGTATTGGAGTTTTCTTCATATTTCTTGCTGTAACCTTTGGAAGGGTGAACAGTTGAATGTCCTTATCATTTCACTGTCGCTCTTGTCCCTTGTCCAGAGCTTCACTGGACTCTACCTTCTGCGAAGGTGGGAAGAGGGGTAAGGAGGCAGTTCTGGTCCCCCGTGAATACAGATTGAGAGGCTGGGGAATGTGTCATGACTGCAGACCAGGCCAGTTACTTTTCTCCCTCCATTTGTACTAATTGCAGTGTTATTCCATAACAGCCAGGAATGCCTAAACTGTTTATAAGCTGCAAAAATGCCTGTACTGTATGCAGTACAGTCTATACTGTGTGCGGCAGAGTCAGTTCCAGTCGGGAGAGAGGCCAGCTGGCTCCCAGGCAGGCCTGCCTTGTGGGTTTAGTCGGTTCCGTCCTTAGAGCAGAAGGTCTCAGTACTCAATTTCATCAGCTCACTCAGAGTCGATTAAGCCTTAAGTGTTAGTCAATCAGTCACGTCTGACTCTGTGTGACTCCATGGACTGTAGCCCACCAGGCTCTTCTGTCCTTGGGATTTCCCAGGCAAGAATACCGGAGTGGGAAGCCAGTCCCTTCTCTAGAGGTCTTCCTGACCCAGAGATTGAACCCAGGTCTCCTGGATTGAAGACAGATTCTTTACCATCTGAGCCACCAGGGAAGCCCTGGCCTTAAGCCCTAAGCCTTAAGGACTGACCCTACCCAACTCTCTAGAGACCCAGATTGGTAAATCAGAGTTTCATAGATTTATGCTGAAAAAGGAGTGCCAGAGTATTCAAGCTACTGATAAGCTCACATTCTCCATCAGAGGAAAGGCGGCTTAGGGGAAGTCACATTATTTGTTACATAACTCTTAGAAGCGGGTGATCTTAAAGCCTGGTGTTACAGAGCTCCAGACACCCTGCCACTTGGTCTCAGCACTCACATGCTCTGTTATCTGTCAGGAGAAAGAGTGGAGATGGGACTTTTCAAAGTCCAGTGCAATCTTCTTGATTACCACTCTTCTCTTGGGTTCTTCTCCTCTTCATTAGTTTGGATGATCAAGGCGACACTGTGTGCGATAGATTAATTGTTTGGAATCCTCTGCACAAAAGTCTTATGAAAGATATATGGACCGCATGAAATCAATAGTGGTAGGCCCAGGTGAAATGTGATGGGGAACTCAGACGCATACGGATTCCCCATCCTCAGCACCTCAACCTCTCCCTTCCCCTCATCACTGCTCCCCACTTGTGGTATAAAAAACAAAGGGATGATCTGGGGCTAAAATGCAGCCTTGTCCTGCTTGTAGCCTTCTCTTTTAGGCAGTGAAAGGTAATCTATCTTTCCTTGGTGGTTGATAAGTAGAATACTGTGGAAGTCACTTAGCGAGCCAAAGGTTTCTTCTACAGCACATTTGATGCTAAAACACAAGATAAAAAAATGACTGGACTTGTTTCTTAATCTCCTTGGTTATCATCAGAGAAGGCCCATCCTTCCAGCTGGTTTCTGTATTTAAGAAATACCGCAGAACAAACCTCAAAGCCCCATTGTGTACAGTACGGGCATCTGGTTTGTTTCTTCATTGGTTTGTTTCTTCATTCATGTTTTAGCAGGAATGCTGCAGAAGTATCACAGTTCCTGAGAGAAGTCACTTTCATATCAGCTTTATATAGTTTCTATCGCGAAATTAAAGGAACAGGGTTAAGATGTTTTATTCGGTTATTACTTTTCCAGTAGCCCTTTACGTTAATAGCTTTCAGTGGACAGAGAAGACATCTATTTGCTTCTCTTTATTTCAGCCCACATGTAATTAAGTTCCTAATTATTTTTTCCAAAATATTAATAGCTTTAATGGTTTTCTTTATTCTAAGAGTAATATTACACTCATTGTAAAACATAAATTCTTTCTTTTTTAATTGGAGGATAATTGCTCTACAGTGTTGTGTTGGTTTCTGTTGTAGTACAACATGAATCAATCATATATATATATATAATCTCCCCTCCTTCTTGAGCCTCCCTGTCCCTTTCTACCCCTCTAGGTCATCACAGAGCACCAGGAGGGGCTCCCTGTGTTATAGAGCAGCTTTCTGCTAGCTCTCCCTACCCAGCTGTGTCCACGAGGCTGTTCACATAAATTCTTAATAATGGCTTTCTCATGATAATGAAAGTGTTGAGTGTATTATGACATTGCCTCTGTTAATTCTTTAGAATTATTGCCTTCAGAATCATCCACTCAGGAACCCTGGAGGGGTGGAGAGGAGAGCTTGAGGCCTGTGGAGACATGCAGTATTAGGGAGCGGCTGGGAAGGAGTAGGAGCTTTACAGGTGTGATCCTGCAAGGGGGCTGTCAGCGTTTCCACTGTGCAGATAAGAAAATTGAAGCTCAGGAAAGTTGAGCAGCTTGTCTAAGATCACTTAGGGCGTGAGTGGCAGAGTTGGGATCAGAACCCAGCCCCTCTGACTCCAGAGCCCCTCCTGATTGCACTATCCACTCTGACTCTGAGTGTGAGAGCACTGGCCTGTGAGTAAGGAAATCGGGGTTCTATACTGCAGCTCTCAGCAGTTAGCAGCAACAGCTTGGGCAAATCCCTGACCCTGACATCTTCGTCTCTCAAATGAGGAGACTGGCCAGGATGAGTTCTCAAGTCCTGCGAGGCTGTGGGCGTGTTGCTAAGAGGACTTTTTAAACTTGCTGAAGAGAACTTGTCGCAGTTATACAATGTAATACCCCCCGTGTAGCCAGAGGTCCTCAGAAAAGATGATCCAAAGGTGTTGAGCTTTTTCTAATCTTCATTTGTTAATATTTTCTTCATCGCTTTTCTAGGGACCGAATGCTGATGTTTGAAGAGCTGTCAGATATCTTCTCAGACCATAATAACCATCTGACCAGCCGGGAGCTACTGATGAAGGTGAGGATGTGGGGTTGTACTGTGCTCTGGACTTTGCTCAAGGGAAGAAGAGAAGTTTGAGGGCTCTTTGGCTGCCTGCGGTCCCTTGAGAGAGCCTAAAGGAACTGAAATGCGGGACTTTGGGGTTTTATGCCAAATCAAAGAAGCCTGGGGCTGAGAAAATTCAAAGTCCTGCTCCTTGGCTTCACTGGGATGCAACCAGATTGTGGAACTTGGTGTGGTGCCTGCCCGTAGTCCCTGAACAAGCCTGTAGCCCCTGCAAACACCGAGTGCTGGCAGTTAGGTGGGGGAGAGGGCCTGGAATATCCTTCTCAGCAAAACATCTTCTAAAAGGGCAGGGCCAAGCCTGCAATTCCACATCCTTTATTTGCACTAAGTTGCGCAACCTGTCCGTCAGCAGTATTTATTGAACACGAGATGAGTGCTGGCTGCTGAACAGCAGGCTAGGTAAAGCTGTAGCTCAGCTCATTTTCTTTCTCTAGATGTTTGATGATTGCCTAATATTTGTAAAGCATTTGACTGGCCTCTGGGAGTGTGAAGAAGACTAACAGACTGTTTTCAGGAACTTACCTTCTAGTGGGTAGATGTAGACACTAAACAAGAATGAGTAGTCAAAGAAAGGTATGAATGACAGCTTGTGAGCAGTCATGAGAGGGGAGCAGGTAGTATTTACACAGCCTTTCTCTAGATTCCATCCTCCTCATTTTGCAGCTAGTCAAGACTCAGAGAGCTAAGGATACCCCTGAAGTCCCATACCAGGAGATAGTGGAGTTAGAATGTGAATCCAGCCTGGTGAGACCCTAAAGCTGCTGCTTCCATCACTTAGGCATAAAACTGTTACTTTTGACCACTTGGGAGTAGGAGGCAGGGGAGGTCAGGTGAAACTTCAGAGAGAAGGGAAGTGGTCTTTCATTTAATATTGCTTGGGCATTCACCATGTGCGCAAAGCAATCTCTGATCTTAAGGAGACGACAGTCTCATGGGGGAGGGTGGTAAAGTGGGCCGTTGTTAAAAGAACAAAACAATACAGTACCCTTTTGCCCTGAACTGGGCAGTTAGAGGATCCTTATATAGTGCTATTTAGTCTACTGGTCTCATAGAATTGTTTTGAAGATTGACTGAAATCACGTATTTGAAAGCACTGCAGCTGTCCATCATTTTTAGCATTTGGCAAGCTATCTACATATGAAACCAAAGTATGCATGACAAATGAAAAGTGTAAGCTATAGATGTAAGCTTCGCATAGACACATAGAATGAGAGTCCAGTGGGGGTAGGTTTCCTTAGAAAAGGCCTCAGTGATAACTGTCGGGTTAGTTGTTCCTATAAAGGCATCTGTTATGATCTTCCTGTCTGTTCTTCTCCTAAGTCCAACTCTTCCTCCATGTCTCCGTGAAGACTACAGTTCAGTTCAGTTCAGTTGCTCAGTCGTGTCCAACTCTTTGCGACCCCATGAATTGCAGCACGCCAGGCCTCCCTGTCCATCACCAACTCCCGGAATTCACTCAGACTCACGTCCATTGAGTCGGTGATGCCATCCAGCCATCTCATCCTCTGTCGTCCCCTTCTCCTCCTGCCCCCAATCCCTCCCAGCATCAGAGTCTTTTCCAATGAGTCAACTCTTCGCATGAGGTGGCCAAAGTACTGGAGTTTCAGCTTTAGCATCATTCCTTCCAAAGAAATCCCAGGGCTGATCTCCTTCAGAATGGACTGGTTGGATCTCCTTGCGGTCCAAGGGACTCTCAAGAGTCTTCTCCAACACCAGACTACATTCTACATTTCTGCTCAGATCCTTCCTCGACACACTCAGGTCTGATTAGGCCCCTTCCCGTGTGCTCCGGAAGCCCGTCACTCCTCTTGTCCTAGCTCTCATCATGTGCCTCGTTAAACTTGTCTGTGAAAGTCACTTGTCTCCCCGCTGGCCCTGCCTCTTGCAGGCAGGGGCCTTTCCACTGTTATCTCTGTAATGCCTAACACACTGGGCATGTCACACGTGTCAGAAATGATGTTGGACTGCACGCATTGACGGGCCTTCTTATTCACCTGAGTTTAACCACTTGCCCACTGTTAGCCCTGCTTGGCATAGACGGTGTGTGCAGGGCAGGGTGGCTGGTGTCTCTGGATCTGGCCCACCTGATGAACCACACGTTAAACCATGCCTGGCTTGCTGAGCTCATGCTCCTCCCCGCTTCACGTCCCCCTGGATTTGCAGACTTTAAATGGAAACTCATCTGGCTGGAAGGAGATGGCTTAGTCGTCTCCCTGTCTGTAATACAGAGCTAGACTTGGTGGAGCCACACAGTCAAATCCCAATAGCTCTGAGTCATCTTTCCAAAGTAGATATATTGAATACTGTGCAGCTCATTGCCCGGTGGCCCTCTTCTGGCTGAAACCGTAGAAGCAGAGCTACACCTAGACATTAAAGGTCCCATAAATAAACCTTTCTGAAATGTAGAAGTTTACCTTGGTGCTCTAAGTTAAATGTCTTGTACATGGCTGGAATCCCAAAGAAACGAAGAACTTGGCTATGAACTCATGTGGTCTGTGCATTGTCATTAATGGTAGTGGAATGTTCTGAGCAGGTCATATGTCTGTGTGGGCCCCTTTCCAGTCATCTTTGTTTATTATTCTTCATGTGACGCATATCATTCTGGATGTTAATTCTCAGCACAGTTGTAATAAAATGAAATCAAGGTGCTTAGGTTTTCAGAAGAACCATGCCTGGTCTCTGTTTTTAGTAAGCTGGACTTCAACTGACTTGTGGGAGGGTGATCTTAGTCCTGAATGACCTTTCTTCTGCTTCTGGGCAGATGTAAGGTGCTACTTCTATAATACTATGGCCGAGACAACATCATAATTAGCACAAATCGATGGTTTTCCTTTTAATTGTTGGAGACAGATGTTTTTATTTTACTCTGAGATTGTTTTAAACCTGTTACTCTTAGGATTTCTGAATCTTGGATCGTTCCAAGCAGCTTATCTGTGGAGTCCACATGTTTCCGTATGACAGGAAAGCAAAACACTACCAAATCTTCTTGGTTCCTGGGACTCTTACTAAGAACTCTCCTGGGCTGAATTGCTCGAAACAAATGCTAGGCCCAGGCAGGCATTTGGCTCTGGTAGAGATGTCTGTTTAATGCCTGAGGTCAGAGGTGGGGTAGAAGGCTATAGGGCTGGGAAGGCCTATTTCACATAATTACTATTACCTGTTGAACTGTCGTTAAACCAGCAGTGGAAGTGACAAATAGATTTAAGGGCCTAGATCTGATAGACAGAGTGCCTGATGAACTATGGACGGAGGTTCGTGGCATTGTACAGGAGACAGGGGTCAAGACCATTCCTGCTGCTGCTACTGCTGCTAAGTCACTTCAGTCGTGTCCGACTCTGTGTGACCTCATAGACGGCAGCCCACCAGGCTCCCCCATCCCTGGGATTCTCCAGGCAAGAACACTGGAGTGGGTTGCCATTTCCTTCTCCAATGCATGAAAGTGAAAAGTGAAAGGGAAGTTGCTTGGTCGTGTTCGACTCTTCGCGACCCCATGGACTGCAGCCTACCAGGCTTCTCTGTCCATGGGATTTTCTGGGCAAGAGTACTGGAGTGGGGTGCCATCGCCTTCTCCACAAGACCATTCCTAAGGAAACAAAAAAGCAAAAAAGCAAAATGGCTGTCTGAGGAGGCCCTACAGATAGCTGTGAAGAGAAGAGAAGTGAAAAACAAAGAAAAGGAAAGATATACCCATTTGAATGCAGGGTTCCAAAGAGTAGCACGGAGAGATAAGAAAGCCTTCCTCAGTGATCAGTGCAAAGAAATAGAGGAAAATAATAGAATGGGAAAGACTAGAGATCTCTTCAAGATGATTAGAGATACCAAGGGAGCATTTTATGCAAAGATGGGCTCAATAAAGGACAGAAATTGTATGGAACTAACAGAAGCAGAAGATATTAAGAAGAGGTGGCAAGAATACACAAGAACTGTACAAAAAAGATCTTCATGACCCAGAT
>SJYA01002524.1:4739167-4844170 GCA_006410615.1 Neotragus moschatus
AGGGCAGAAAGTGAAGAAGAACTAAAGAGCCTCTCGATGAAAGTGAAAGAGGAGAGTGAAAAAGTTGGCTTAAAGCTCAACATTCAGAAAACTAAGATCTTGGCATCTGGTCCAATCATTTCATGGCAAATAAATGGGGATACAGTGCAAACAGTGGCTGACTTTATTTTTATGGGTCCAAAATCACTGCAGATGTTGATTGCAGCCATGAAATTAAAAGACGCTTACTCCTTGGAAGGAAAGTTATGACCAACCTAGACAGCATCTTAAAAAGCAGAGACTTTTGTTACTTTGCCAACAAAGGTCTGTCTAGTCAAAGCTAGGATTTTTCTAGTAGTCACGTATGGATGTGAGAGTTGGACTATAAAGAAAGCTGGTTGCCAAAGAATTGATGCTTTTGAACTGTGGTATTGGAGAAGACTCTTGAGAGTCCCTTGGACTGCAAGGAGATCCAACCAGTCCATCCTAAAGGAGATCAGTCCTAAGTGTTCATTGAAAGGACTGATGTTGAAGCTGAAACTCCAATACTTTGGCCATCTGATGCGAAGAGCTGACTCATTTGAAAAGACCCTGATGCTGGGAAAGATTGTGGGCAGGAGGAGAAGATGATGACAGAGGATGAGATGGTTGGATGGCATCACTGACTCAGTGGATATGAGTTTGGGTAAACTCTAGGAGGTGGTGATAGACAGGAAGGCCTGGCATGCTACAGTCATGGTGTTGCACAGAGTCAGACACAACTGAGCTACTGAACTGAATTGATGGAGAGGGGTCCACTGCTTATGTAGCACACAATAGAAGAAGCCCCTTGAGGCCCAGGAACAGCATGGATGAGGGCAGCTGTCTTATGCCAAAGATGGTGATAGGCAGTGAGACTCGTCTGCCAAAGATGGTGATAGGCAGTGAGAGAAATTTGCACTAGAGAGAGAGGACAGAGAGGGGGTGAAACAAGAGGAGAATGAAGATTTGGAATTCTTCCAAGCGTGGTGATAATGGAGATCATGGGACAGGATGGTATATCCAGATACCTGAGTAGAACAAAAAACAAGATGACTTTGTTGGAAAGAAGAAGCGTCATCAAGAGAGTAGAAGCAGGAGTAGGAAAAGGAGGCAGAGGAGAGATCCAGAGCGATGCAGTCACAGTGCCCATGGAGAGGCTCGAGAAGTTTCAAGGGATTGGTGTCGTGAGCCTTGCAGGACAAAGAGTTAGGGCCAAGGCAGAACACTGACATGGTGGGATGTGACCCATAGTAGATTTCTGTTGACACCTCATCTGGAATAGCTGGCATCATTCTGATATCAGTCTTTTTAGTTACCTCTCCAGGAGTGGAGCCTCACTCTCCTGAAGTCATGCAGTCAGCAAGTCTTCCAGCTCCCAGCCCCAGATCTTTCTCCTCCCCACAAGGAGGTCGTCCTCAGTGCTCTTTTAACCTCCTTCCTAGTTATGTGATTCTCAGCGGCCTCTTAGCTTTTGAGAAATCCTTCTCAAGAATTTTAATGCACCTGCAGTAATGTCCATACATTACACGTCAAACTGGAAGGGAACCAAGAGGGCCTACTCCCTGGAAAGAGATGGATATTTGCATTCAAAAGTCAGGAAGAATTGATTTCTGACTCCAAGCAGATTCTCAAGAATTTGAGAGGACTCACAATCACCCAGCAGAGGAAGTGGCACATTTTAGGACACTTTCATTCATCCCCCAGCAAAAACTATAAACAGGAGATCGTTAAACAATACCTCTTCTTATTGTCATTTGTAAGAGGGAGACTGACAGTCGCTAAGGAGTCACTATGGGAATCCCTAGGGATGTACCTGGACCCAGGTAAAGGCTGGTGAATGATACAGGATACTGATGCCTTACTGTAACTGGAAAGGCCAGGTCACTGGAAGAGGTCTCCTTGTAGTCGGACAGCCGTGAAAGGTCACATGCTGTGGTTATATGATAAACGCAGGGAAAGCTGACTGACTGAGGGAGACCAGTGTGGAGTCTGGCGCTCCTGAATTGTGAAATCTGCCTTCCATTCATGCAGTTCCTGGAAAATGAGAACTTAACAAGACCCCAAAACCCACAAAACCCAGAGCACTTTATGTTCAGTCAGCAAACTGGAGATGAGTCATTATGTGGAAGAGTTTGTTGTTGCAACAGATGGGAGGAGAGAAAGGGTCCCATCTGTCCCCAGGCACTGGGAGGAACGAGTTGATTTTATAGGAGTTCCAAACCTAAGAGGCAACTTGGAAGGAAAGGTTGAGAGAGAGAAGGGGGAAAAAAATGTATGAGGGTCTGGCTTTCATAGATCAGCGCGGGACTTCCTCAGAGAACTTCCGGGACTGAAGTTTCATTTAGCTAAGAAATACCACAGAAAGAGTCTTTTCTTTCACAGGATGCCGGCACATGCCTTTCAGACCAACATCAAGAAATCACAGAAAATACAGAGGAAGAGATGTTTGTTTCCAGACATGTGATTACTTGCAGTGAAATTCGGGGCATGTAAAAATTGTCTCCATTTCCGGGAATTCCCTGCCTTATAGTCATGATTGATTTTATAAAATTGATTGGGGGCTCTTCTTGCAAACTAGGGGGAAACAGGATAAGACATGGCCAGCAGGCCCTCTAAGAACAGATGGCTTGCCACAGGCCAGCCAGGTGTTTGAGTAAGGCGGTCCAGCGCGTGCTGGAGGCCGCTTCGTTTCCCACGGTGTCCACGCAGATGTGTGAAGGCTCTGCTCTGGTAGCTAGGTCCCCCTTCCCTTCTTTGATCTCTTCTCTCTGTTGTGTGTGTCTGTTTCTTAGGAAGGAACCTCAAAATTTGCAAACCTGGACAGCAGCGTGAAAGAGAACCAGAAGCGGACCCAGCGGCGGCTTCAGCTCCAGAAGGACATGGTATGAAAAGCCCTGGGCCTCCCTGAGGGCCAGCCAGGGAGCTGCCCCATGTGGGTGGCGGGGCTCCCGCTTGGCACCAGAACCTTCCATCTGCAGGACGCCCCTGCTCCCAAAAGAGTTCTCGTGCTCTTTACCTCTTCTGTTCTCAGCAGCCCTGGGAGGTCTCAAGGCAAGCTCTTCTCACTCCCACTTGACCCAGCAGGAAATAGTTTGGACCAAGAGTCCCAGATTGCGTTTGTTTTCTGGAAATTTTTTTTTTTCCTCTGAAAGTGAGGGCACGTCTGTGGCAGGTAGACTTCTGTCCCTTATGCTGTCTTATTTTATCCACTCCTGTACCTAGGAGCTTGAGACCTGAGACCTCCTGCAATGCCTCCTGTAATCAGCATTTTTTTTTCTTTTTTGGCCGTGCTACACAGCATGTGGGATCTTAGTTCCCTGATCAGGGATTGAACCTGTGGCCCCTGCATTGGAAGCACAGAGTCTTAACCACTGGACCTCCAGGGAAGTCTCAGCTGTTTTCAGAGTCCCAACTTTGAACACACAGTAGCTCCAGGACCTGGTTGTTGGGGAAAGAGAGTGTCAGCTCCCAGGACTTGGTCCTTGTACTCAGAGATCTTTTCATTTGTTCCAAACCCTCTCGTCATTTTCTGGATCTCCTCACTGACACCAAGTACTAACCAAATCTTTCTCGTTTTTCAGTTTTCAAAGGAGCATCATACCTCCTTCCCTAAGACTGAAAGATAACTATTGAGATCACTGGCTTTATTTTTAAAACTCTCCTAACTTTGAGCATAGAAGGGGAAAACCAGAGAGAGCAGATTGGAGACTGACAAACTAAATAATTTCCATCCCTGCTTGAAGAAGATTTTTCTCCTTCTTTGGAAGGCTGGTCATAAATCAGAAATGTTGTTTTTGAGTGATGGGCCTCTTCTGTAACATAAAGCCTGTAGAACATTTGCAGCACTTCAAACTTTTTTGGTGGTTCAAAGACAAGTTAAAAATAGCTGTTAAGAGAGAGATTATTTTGGTTCAGGATGAGACCTTGTACACATAATAGGGAAGGACAAATTGCAGCTGGCATTGAGTTCTTGAAGGGCAAAACCTGCCTTGGTGTGAACCTCGCGAAGCAGCTCTGACCGAGGAAACAGCCAGCCACGTGCATGTCAGGCCGCCTGGTTTCACCCTGGTGGAGACTTTGTGTTCTTGGTAGAATTTCCCTAAGTGCCTTAATGGACTTTAGGACAAGGTGTGTCCATGGAAGCCCCTTTTTATTTTCTCTTCAAAATGGTGCCTTGGTGGTCTTAGGGAGGATAGGAATGATTTCCAAGGAAATTTGGTGAAATTAATACAGTACGTATATACCTAGAGAAGGGAATGGCTACTTACTCCAGTATTCTTGCCTGGAGAACTCCATGGACAGAGGAGCCTGACGGACTACAGTCCATGGAGTCGCAAAGAGTTGGACACAGCTGAGTGACTAACACTCAGAATTTGATATACCTGCAGGGGAATTGCTTCTGCTTTTATTTTCGAGGGAATTTTTTTTTTTTAGTTGGAGGATAATTGTTCTGCAATACTGTGTTAGCTTCTGCTGTGCAACACCATGAATCAGCCATGTGCACACACACACCTCCTCCCTCTCGAGCCTCCCTCCCGCCCCACATTCCGCCCCTCCAGCGCTTCCCAGCCGGGCTCCCTGTGCCACACAGCAGCTTCCCAGTAGCCGTCTGTTCTGCACATGGCACCGTATGTATGTCAATGCTGCTCTCTGTCTGTCCCACCCTCTTCTTCCCAGCTGTGTCCACGGCTCCGTTCTCCACATCTGAGTCTCCCTTCCTGCCCTGCAAATAGGTTTATCAGTACCATTTTTCTAGATTTCATACGTATGCGTTAATATATGATACTTGTTTTTCTCCTTCTGACTTACTTCACTCGTATGACAGACTCTAGGTTCATGCACATCACCACAAATTTAAATAAACTTTTAATGTTAGAATTTAGAAAGAAGTTCTAGATTATACATAGAGTTTCTCCAAACCCCTCACCCTTCCACTGCCACCCCAGTTAACATCTGTAACCATGGCACACCTGGCAATACTAGGATATTGACATGGGCATCTTGCTGCTCACTTATAGCCAGACTTGACTTGGATTTCACCAGTTTCCCATTGGCATCATCTTTCTGTTCCAGGATCTAATCCATGGCGCCTCACTGCATTTAGTTGTCACCCTAATGTCCCCTCTGCTCTCTGACAGTGTCTGAGTCTTTCTCTTTAGGAAGACTATTCTAGTGTCCCCAGAATGTCCTGCAGCCAGGGGTGTCTGTTGTTTTCCTAGTGGTTAGACTGAAGTTAAGGGTCTGGAGAGGAGTATCACAGATGTGAAGTGTCTTCTCATCCTATTAAGGAATAAATGGCATCAGTTGGACATTGATGTCACGTGATTTTAGCCTTCATCACCTGGTTAAGGTAGAGTTTGGCAAGTTTTCTAGTTTAAAGGTACTGTTTTCCCCTTTCCCTCCTGTTTTCTTCAGAACCGAGTCACCAAGCCACTTTATAGTGATGCCCCAGCCTCCTGTGGGCGCACTCCCCCAGTGGGCTGCAGCCACTCCTCTGCCTAGTGAGGCCATCCTTCCCAGGGCTGTTCTGAACCACCAGGGGTGTCACACACTGTGAGAGAGAACAGAGGTCCCTCTGACCTTGTGTCAGCGATGTGCGAACCTCAATCCACCTGAACCATCTCCTGCCTTCGAGGCTTGGTTTTCATGACTTCCAAAGTTACCTTGGTGATGGAGTTCCCAGTCAATTCATAAAGAAATTTAAATTTTTCATTCATAGAGGTTAGCACTAGTGGCCTTATGAGAGGCCTTGAATGGTTCTTAATTACTCTCCAAATGCTGTCAAGGCTCACCTGGCCATTCAGAGATTGCTGCCTCCATCTGCAAATGGGCACCCTGCAGACTGCAGCAGACACAGGGCCTTTTGGTCCGGTGTGGACCAGACTCTCAGTAAGGCAGAGACAGTTTTGCTGTGCTTAATCTTCAGGGTGTGATGCAGGGGACTGTGCCCTACCTGGGCACCTTCCTGACCGACCTCACCATGCTAGACACTGCCCTCCAGGACTACATCGAGGTGAGTTCTGGGCCGGTGGTGCAGGGGGGTCTGTAGCCTTCTCATTGGTTGCCCAAGAGAGATACACTTTCGTTCACATCACGTGGGGCTTTCCAGCTGGTGCAGAGGGTAAAGAATCTGCCTGCAACCCAGGAGATGTAGGTTCAATCCCTGGGTTGGGAAGATGCCCTGGAGAAGGGAATGGCAACCCAATCCAATATTTGCTGGGAAAACCCCATGACAGAGGAGCCTGGCAGGCTGTGGTCCATGTGGTAGCAAAGAGTCAGACATGACTGAGCAACTGAGTGCATGTGCACACACGTGTGCGTGCACACGCACACAGACACACACCCCCCTACTGAGGGCTCTTCGTGAACATGGCATTGTGCTAGATGCCATGAGTTATACAGAGGTGAGACTCCAGCAGTGCCTCACAATCTCGTGGAAGGTGCATTTCAAAGCAGGCAGTGATGGATGGAAATAGTAAGAACTCAAACAGAAAGGAAGTGGGAGAAGAGGGGAAGCCTCGATTGATTCCTTAGGCACAGAGGTCATGGCATGGCATTATGAAGGAGTGGGCTGGAACATTGTCAGTGTTTTATCAAAAGGGAAGTCACTTCTATGTAACATCATTATCAAAGTTAAGTTTCAGTTCTCCAGCTTCTAGTCTCAGTGGGCTGAATTTAACTTTTCTACCATTGCTCACTGCGATGATTTTAAAAGTTAAAAGTCACATCCTGCCCAATGTTGGGTAGGACCTTTGTCAGATGGAGCTGAGGGAATAATATGCCCCCACATTCTACGTGCTGGAATAGGAAGTCAGTCAAATTCATGGGTTTTCAGGTATTGTTTTTTGTTTCATATTATTACCTTCCCTCTCCCTCTTTTTCTCAAAATGGGAAATGAAGCCAGAAAACCCAGCTGCTTGTTAGTAACAGTTATAGAATATTACATGGAGAAGAGATTTGATATTTGAAATGAAACTTAAGGATTTCTCGTGTATTTCTTTATCTCACATTTCTGGTTATCACGTGCAGTCCACCGGCGTTTTATTCTTATCATAGTTAGGAGTAGCAGTTATCTTGCACATTCCCACCTCCAAGTTCATTATCAATGTTGTGGACATGCTCACTTAGGGAGCAGTGCTCCATATCTATTCACGTCCTCTGCCTCAGGAAACACCATGAGGGTTGGGGAATTTGGGGGGGAGTGACCAATGCGTTAAAAGTTAAATGCAGCCTATGAGACTAGGAGCAGGGAGGGCTGGAGAATTGAAACTTAACTGTGGTGATGAAGTTATGTAGAAGTGACTTCCCTTTTGATAAAACATGTTGGTTTCCAGTATGAGTCAATGACCATCTGTTTTTGTTGCTTTTGGTCAAGAAAAAAAAGAGTGTAATGGAACATTTACCCAAGCTTTTGTCTTTACTGGCTCTGCAAGTATATTTGGATTCCGTGTTGTAAGTCCTTGGTCATTACTGTTTCAGTTCGTTTCAGGCATCGTAAGAGAAGGCTGTCTGCCTATATCTTGTCCTGTGATAAAGAAATATTTTTATTTAAGCAAATGATGCTTCTCTTCTTCCAAAGTAGCCATAACTACTGTCATGAATAATNTAGAGTTTCTCCAAACCCCTCACCCTTCCACTGCCACCCCAGTTAACATCTGTAACCATGGCACACCTGGCAATACTAGGATATTGACATGGGCATCTTGCTGCTCACTTATAGCCAGACTTGACTTGGATTTCACCAGTTTCCCATTGGCATCATCTTTCTGTTCCAGGATCTAATCCATGGCGCCTCACTGCATTTAGTTGTCACCCTAATGTCCCCTCTGCTCTCTGACAGTGTCTGAGTCTTTCTCTTTAGGAAGACTATTCTAGTGTCCCCAGAATGTCCTGCAGCCAGGGGTGTCTGTTGTTTTCCTAGTGGTTAGACTGAAGTTAAGGGTCTGGAGAGGAGTATCACAGATGTGAAGTGTCTTCTCATCCTATTAAGGAATAAATGGCATCAGTTGGACATTGATGTCACGTGATTTTAGCCTTCATCACCTGGTTAAGGTAGAGTTTGGCAAGTTTTCTAGTTTAAAGGTACTGTTTTCCCCTTTCCCTCCTGTTTTCTTCAGAACCGAGTCACCAAGCCACTTTATAGTGATGCCCCAGCCTCCTGTGGGCGCACTCCCCCAGTGGGCTGCAGCCACTCCTCTGCCTAGTGAGGCCATCCTTCCCAGGGCTGTTCTGAACCACCAGGGGTGTCACACACTGTGAGAGAGAACAGAGGTCCCTCTGACCTTGTGTCAGCGATGTGCGAACCTCAATCCACCTGAACCATCTCCTGCCTTCGAGGCTTGGTTTTCATGACTTCCAAAGTTACCTTGGTGATGGAGTTCCCAGTCAATTCATAAAGAAATTTAAATTTTTCATTCATAGAGGTTAGCACTAGTGGCCTTATGAGAGGCCTTGAATGGTTCTTAATTACTCTCCAAATGCTGTCAAGGCTCACCTGGCCATTCAGAGATTGCTGCCTCCATCTGCAAATGGGCACCCTGCAGACTGCAGCAGACACAGGGCCTTTTGGTCCGGTGTGGACCAGACTCTCAGTAAGGCAGAGACAGTTTTGCTGTGCTTAATCTTCAGGGTGTGATGCAGGGGACTGTGCCCTACCTGGGCACCTTCCTGACCGACCTCACCATGCTAGACACTGCCCTCCAGGACTACATCGAGGTGAGTTCTGGGCCGGTGGTGCAGGGGGGTCTGTAGCCTTCTCATTGGTTGCCCAAGAGAGATACACTTTCGTTCACATCACGTGGGGCTTTCCAGCTGGTGCAGAGGGTAAAGAATCTGCCTGCAACCCAGGAGATGTAGGTTCAATCCCTGGGTTGGGAAGATGCCCTGGAGAAGGGAATGGCAACCCAATCCAATATTTGCTGGGAAAACCCCATGACAGAGGAGCCTGGCAGGCTGTGGTCCATGTGGTAGCAAAGAGTCAGACATGACTGAGCAACTGAGTGCATGTGCACACACGTGTGCGTGCACACGCACACAGACACACACCCCCCTACTGAGGGCTCTTCGTGAACATGGCATTGTGCTAGATGCCATGAGTTATACAGAGGTGAGACTCCAGCAGTGCCTCACAATCTCGTGGAAGGTGCATTTCAAAGCAGGCAGTGATGGATGGAAATAGTAAGAACTCAAACAGAAAGGAAGTGGGAGAAGAGGGGAAGCCTCGATTGATTCCTTAGGCACAGAGGTCATGGCATGGCATTATGAAGGAGTGGGCTGGAACATTGTCAGTGTTTTATCAAAAGGGAAGTCACTTCTATGTAACATCATTATCAAAGTTAAGTTTCAGTTCTCCAGCTTCTAGTCTCAGTGGGCTGAATTTAACTTTTCTACCATTGCTCACTGCGATGATTTTAAAAGTTAAAAGTCACATCCTGCCCAATGTTGGGTAGGACCTTTGTCAGATGGAGCTGAGGGAATAATATGCCCCCACATTCTACGTGCTGGAATAGGAAGTCAGTCAAATTCATGGGTTTTCAGGTATTGTTTTTTGTTTCATATTATTACCTTCCCTCTCCCTCTTTTTCTCAAAATGGGAAATGAAGCCAGAAAACCCAGCTGCTTGTTAGTAACAGTTATAGAATATTACATGGAGAAGAGATTTGATATTTGAAATGAAACTTAAGGATTTCTCGTGTATTTCTTTATCTCACATTTCTGGTTATCACGTGCAGTCCACCGGCGTTTTATTCTTATCATAGTTAGGAGTAGCAGTTATCTTGCACATTCCCACCTCCAAGTTCATTATCAATGTTGTGGACATGCTCACTTAGGGAGCAGTGCTCCATATCTATTCACGTCCTCTGCCTCAGGAAACACCATGAGGGTTGGGGAATTTGGGGGGGAGTGACCAATGCGTTAAAAGTTAAATGCAGCCTATGAGACTAGGAGCAGGGAGGGCTGGAGAATTGAAACTTAACTGTGGTGATGAAGTTATGTAGAAGTGACTTCCCTTTTGATAAAACATGTTGGTTTCCAGTATGAGTCAATGACCATCTGTTTTTGTTGCTTTTGGTCAAGAAAAAAAAGAGTGTAATGGAACATTTACCCAAGCTTTTGTCTTTACTGGCTCTGCAAGTATATTTGGATTCCGTGTTGTAAGTCCTTGGTCATTACTGTTTCAGTTCGTTTCAGGCATCGTAAGAGAAGGCTGTCTGCCTATATCTTGTCCTGTGATAAAGAAATATTTTTATTTAAGCAAATGATGCTTCTCTTCTTCCAAAGTAGCCATAACTACTGTCATGAATAATCGTGACTTTATTGTCCCTTTGATCTGTTTTAACAAAAACCTAGAACCAAGAGGGCTATGTTTCAAAGTAGCTTGATTTGTCTTTCTTTTCAAAAAAATGTCTTTCAGGGTGGACTGATAAACTTTGAGAAGAGGAGAAGGGTAAGTAGGAGTCTTGGCTGTGGTTTTCCATTTTACTTCATTTGGGCATAAAAAAAAAAGAGAGAAGTGGAGACTTAAGTGTTTTGTTGAGGCAGAAAAAAAAAAACCCACATATTGAAAATGTATCATATAGCATTGTATTTGGCATGCTCTTATGTGTTATTGCCCCAGAGCCCTGGTGAGGCAGGTTTTATCATTCTCAGTTCAGGGGTGAAGAAACCAGGACTCCGATGAAGTAACTCGGCCAGAGTTACCTGGTGGCACAGCCAGGTTTCAGATCCTGTCCTGATTCTCCTGAGCCCACATTTCTTCCTTTACCCCCCAATCATCATCTTCTTTACAATCAGCCGCAGCAATAACAGGTTTATCCCATTAAGAAGAAAGTGTTTCATAAGAGTGTATGATATAGAAGGGTTACTAAAGATGGTTAACTCTGCTAGGCCTATTAGAGGAAAGGACATGGTCTTCATTGTCACATGTGGATAATTATTCTTTTCCTTTCCTATCAGCATAGGAAGGGGCATTCAACATCAGTTTGAATTTTTCTGTGGAAAGCAGAATAGTTCTGTACAGAGAGAGAAAACAGAGCTTTGAAAATTTGCTATGGTTTTAGTGTTAAAGTGGTATATTTAAACAATCCCAAGGAAAATGAGTGAGCAAAATAATATTGCCCCGTGGAACTCTCGTTGTTCTTTAGTTATTCATTCATTCTTTCATCCCACACGCATTTCTCGCAGACCGAACACTGGATGGGAAAGTGGGATAGGTTGAGGGACCGCATCAGAAAAGCCCAGAGCTCCCTGCCCTCGTGAAGTTACAGTACAGGAGGCAGGTAGGCAAACAGGCAGTTACCATGCAACCTGAGAAGGGCTTATGAGCAAAGTAGTGGGTATTAGAGGAGCCTGTAGGAGGAGCATTTATCCCCAACTTGTAGGGTCAGAGAAACTTCCAGGAGTAAATGACATTGCAGTTAAAACCAAAGTTTCAGGAGCTAAGCAGGCTGAACTCATAAGTAACAGGAGACAACTACCACCTGAGACAAATGTAAGTCTTCTGTCCCTGGTAGCATGTGATGATGAATGCTTCTTGCGGATGCTGAGGCCAAGGTGGGAGGTCACTGCATGGGAAGTTGACACCTATGGAATCTGCCACTTGTTGAACGGCTCTGTCTTGTAACCATCAAAACCAATTCAGTTACTGCCTCCACAGTTACTCATCTTTGTCCTTTCTCTTCAGAATAACCCTAGAGGGGACTCTCTTTCATTTTAAGACTAGCATGTTAAACTTTTGAAAAGTCTGAGTATAAAACCTAAAGCTAAAGCTTATACTCATTGCCGACTTTAAAAAAGTTTATTGAAACATCTAAAGAAGGATAAATAATTTTGGACATAACTGTACACTTGCTTCTCTTATGAGCTTTAAAAGACTGAGTTAAATGATTTACTAGAGTAGTAAAACCCCAAGGATTCAGGCAATCTAAACATTCAAGTTTATGAGGCTCTGGACTATTTAGATATTCAACCCTACCAAAACTTACTTATCGAGGGCATAAGGGTTGAAGAAGATGCGAATGGAGAACTTGGGAGCTTCCTGACTCAGAGTAATTTTTACTTTTATATTTTAGAAAGTAGAATTTTAAAATACATTTTAGAAGGATTCATCCTTAAAAAAATAATAAGTTTTCTGTCCCAAGAATGGAAATGGAAAAGAGAAATAGGAAGTCACTGTGATTTCAGGTCATACCTAGTATGGGTCACCTTGGGAACTTGTTTTAGTCATGTCAAAGGCTTCTTCAAATAGAAAAGGTACAAAGCATAGACAAAAGCCAGTGAGTCAGAATTCAAATGTGTGAGTTATTCAGCTGTTTTATTTCTAAGGCAGGCAGTTCTTCATAAGCTTCCTCGATGATTTTGTCCATTGTTTATCCTACTGCGGTATGTTTTCATGTAGAGAAGATGTATATTTCATTGGCTTTTTAGTCCACTCTTTGGTGCTCTGAGGGATTTCCTGGTGGCTCAGATGGTAGAGTCTGCCTGCAGTGTGGGAGACCTGGGTTTGATCATCGGGTCTGGAAGATCCCCTGGAGAAGGAAATGGCGACAGTATTCTTGCCTGGAAAATCCCATGGACGGAGAAGAATGGTGGGCAGTCCATAGGATCACAAAGAGTCCGACCCGACTGAGCGACTTCACTTTTACTTTCTGCTTTAGGAATTTGAAGTGATTGCCCAGATCAAGCTCTTACAGTCTGCCTGCAACAGCTATTGCATGAGCCCAGATCCAAAGTTTATCCAGTGGTTCCGGAGGCAGCAGCTCCTAACAGAGGAGGAGAGGTAGGCGGACCCATTGTCCTTCGGGGTGGAGCTGCAGTGTTGGTCAGAGGAACACCGCATCTGGTTACTCACTTGGCCATTTATTCAGCAACTCTTTAGCGAGCAGCAACTAGGTTTTCAAAGGATAATGGTGCAGCAGAAAAAACTGAACTGCCAGCATCAGAAAATGTGCGTTCAGATTCTTGTGCTGTACCGTTCATTTATCTTTGTCACCTTGAACAAGTCACTTATTCTTCCTGATCTTCAGGATGCCCTTCTGCAAGATGTCTGTTTGAGAGGATTAAATGTGATCTTCTTTGAGACGGCGTCATTGCCATCGCTATTGGCCATTATTGGTAATTGGTACTAGCTTTGAGCGAGTGTTCAAGGGGGCAGGAGAAACAGACTCAGGAAGAGTTGAAATAACAACAGTGGGTAATCAAAGTGCTGCAGGACCCACAGGCAGGAATAGTTCACTTGGCCAAGGATGGGGGAAATGGGGGAGAGCTCATAAAGGCATTAACATCTGGGCTGGGCTGTGGAGGAAAGGAAAGATTTCACCAGGAGAACTGGGGAAGAGCATTCCAGGCAGAAGAATGTGAGCAAAGGTCGGGTGCCCTGACAAGCTTGACGTTTGGAAGTATGGTTAGAACACTGGCATGTCTGATTCATGAGTGGACGGGTTTCAAAACAGAGGCTGATAAGCTTGGAGGGTACACTAACTGCAGTGCCTTGAATGTTGGCCCATCAGAGGTGTGTGGCTTTACCCTATAGTTCAGAGGATTAGAGTTCACAGGCCTTATCCAGCCTGTCAGCTGTTTTCACAGACTTAAATGGTTGAAAA
This sequence comes from Neotragus moschatus, assembly GCA_006410615.1. Lineage (NCBI taxonomy): Eukaryota > Metazoa > Chordata > Mammalia > Artiodactyla > Bovidae > Neotragus > Neotragus moschatus. The sequence continues at coordinate 4,752,769 of SJYA01002524.1, forward strand.
AGAAACGGCAGAAGAGGACTCTTGTGTCATGGGATAGTTGTTTGAAATTGAAGCTTTAGTATCCATGGATAAAGATACAAGGGCTTCCCGGGTGGCTAAGTGGTAAAGGATCCTCCTGCCAATGCAGGAGACACAGGAGATGTGGGTTCGATCCCTGGATTGTGAAGATCTCCTGGAGGATGAAATGGCAACCCGCGCTCATATTCTTGCCAGGGAAATCCCACGGACAGAGGGGCCTGGTGGGCTACAATCCACGGGGTCACAAAAGAGTCGGACGCGACTGAGTGACGGAGCTCACACACAGTGAAGTTGTATTGGAACACAGCCCATTCATTTTCCTCTTACTTATGGTTGCTTTCATGCTTTCAAGGCAGAGTTGAACAGTTGCAACAGTTACCACATGGCCTACAAAGCCTAAAATACTTAATGTCTAGTCCTGTACAGAAAACATTTTCTGACCCCTGCTGTAGAACAGGGGATTTCCTTGAAAGTTTCTTATCAGGGAAGGTGAAGTTGACTGAAAAACAAGTATTTTGCCAATGAGGAAATTGAGGTTTAGAGAAGGGCTGTAATTTGCCAGCGATAGACTTTAGATTCAAAGTCAGGTCTTCCTGACTTTACAGCCTAAGCTCTGAAGGTGGTTGGATAGTGTTTTGTGGATCCTGTAAACTCCATGAGCCTGCCTCCTCCTTTGAAATGCAGATGTTTTCTGAGGTCCTTGCTAATGAAATGGATTGGTCCTGTTATGTTAAAACCTTTGATTAAAAGAAAAAAAAAAAAAAGCTCTTTGATTCAGAGTACTCATCAGTTAATGAAGGTTTTGTTTTTGCTATGTATTGAATAGAAATCAAAAAAGTTACTGCCTCTCTGCGTTTTCTGGTCTGATGATCAGTATATATGAACTTCCTCTCTGCGCGTCATATTCATATGTGGTACATGCACACCACGGCCAGTGATTTGAGTCAGAAAGGTCAGGGTCAGAATATCAGCTGTGAAACTGACTTTTTAATGATTAAAGGAATCTTGCTAAACATATCCTATTTTTTTGTCCTTGCGATTTATAAAAGCCCTGTATCTAAAGTTAGTATTTGAATAATGCCTATATCAATGAATACTTCTGCTTGACCAACTACCTGGATACACTTTTAGGTTTAAAAAAGTACACAATATTAGCAACTTATCAAGCTAATATTTACCCACTTACCTTCTTCGCCTGAGCTTCCCAGGAGGCACTAGTGGTAAAGAACCCACCTGTCAGTGCAGGAGACGTAAGAGGACGCAGGTTGGACCCCTGGGTTGGGAAGATCCCCTGGAGGAAGGCACAGCAACCCACTCCAGTATCGTTCCATGGAGAATTCCATGGACAGAGGACCCTGGCAGACTGTGGTCCATAGGGCTGCAAGAGTTGGACATGACTGAAGCGATTTAGCACGCACGCACGCTTCTTCACCTACCCAGAACCAAGGACACCTCCTAACTAGAGCTACAAGCTTTCATAAGAGACATTTCAAGGCAGACATACATTCTTCTTGTGCTTATGGAGGTTGTATCTGCCTGGCATATGGATGTCTGAATCTGGAGTATTTTTAATTTGGGGCGTTTTGGCAATTAGAAATGATATTTATATATTTTAATCAATAATATAACTACCTATGTCTGTTTCTTGAAGATTAGATCATTTACAAATGTCTCTTTCATTTCCTATAGATAAACAGTAAGTTGAGTATACACACACACACACACACACACACACACGTATGTGGGCACACATACTCACACAGACACACAAAGTAATAGGAGTTAGCTGGTAATGGGAGAAGAAATGATTCTTTCCCAGGCCTAACCATAGGCTGAAAACAATCAGGGAAGCAAAAAGGAGTCAGCTTTTGATACAGCCAGAACCAGCAAATCCATGTGTTTTGAGTCATGCAGAACTAAACAGTCTCAACCTATATACCAGTGGGGGTTTGATGGGAGGAGGCATATATGTCAATTTGTAAAATCTGATTGTTAAGTCAATACCCTCTGACCTTTGTCATAGAACAACATAGTCCATATCTTGACTTTGAATAGTCAGAGCCTTCCTCTCAAAGGAAGCCAGTGAATCCTGTGGATTTAAATCTGTTCACTTCCCAAGCTCCGTCCTCACAAGCTCCCCTCTCTCCCCAGCTATGCCCTCTCCTGTGAGATCGAAGCGGCTGCCGATGCCAGCGCCACATCACCCAAGCCTCGGAAGAGCATGGTGAAGAGGCTCAGCCTGTGAGTACCACCCTGGGGTCCTGGGGCCCGAGAGGGTCCCATCAGAGTGGGAGAAGGGGAGGATATCCAATATAGTTCCCCTGAGCCTGTTCACTCACTCGTTAAATCGTTAATCTGTCCGTCACAACTTCAGTACATTTCCTAGATCCATTCTTCCCCACTGTTCTCTCTGGCCTCAACCACCATCATCCCCTGCCTGGACTACACTCCAGCAAGACCCTTACTGACTTCTGGCCCCACCCTTGCTCCAACAGTTCTATTTTCCACCCAGTAGTCTGATAGTGTGTTCAAATGTACCCCAGATTGTATCACTTCCTTGCTTTAAAACGTCTACTGGTCTTTAAGGTGGCACCCGAATTCCTTATCCTATTTCACTAGGCCCAGCGTGATCTTCCCCAGTCTTCTTGCCACCTTTGTCTGTCTGGAATCCCCCTTGTTCACCACGATCCAGCCGCACCCGTCCCCCAGCCCTCCTTTAACCTCCCCAGGCTCCGTGCACACTAGACGCACCAGGTATTTGCACTAGATATCCCCGTGACCTGGCACACGTTCTCTCTGGACTTGCTCCTTCAGATATTGGCACAAGCATTACCTCCTTAGAGAGCATCTTGTCTAATGTTGCCATCTATCCTGATCACTCCCAGCCATGCCCATTGTCTCTTCCAGTGGAATGTAAGCCACCTGAGCGCAGGAACCTTATCCATCGTGTTCATGGCTGTTTGTCCAGCTCAGGGCCAGGCATAGCTAACTTAACAACACCTGTCTCCCTCTCAGTACAATCCAAAGTCTTCACAGTGGCTCTCAAGCCCCTTCAGGGCCTGAAGTGTCATCCCAACCCTGTCCACATGTCTCTCCCCTGGCTGTCCTCCCCTTTCCCCTCTCTGTGCACTGCAGCCCCCCCGGCCCAGGCCGCGCTGAGCTCACTAAGCACACCCATTTTCTTTTGCTGTTTCTTCTGCCTAGAACACTGTTCCCCAGATAGCAAATGGCTCAGTCCCTCACTTACTCCAAATCTTTGTTGAAATGAGCCTTCCCTGACCATCTTATATAAAACTGTAACCTGTCCACATTACCTGCCCTTGGCACCCTCTCTCACCGTCACCCACTTTAAATTTCTTCACTGCATTTACCTCCAGTTGCATGCCGTATGTGGGATATATCTATTAAATGGAAGGCAAACTCTATGACGGCAGACATTTATGTCTGTTTTTGGTTCACTGTTAACCCCAGAAATTGGTGTCCCATACATAGTAGGTGAACAATACATATTTATTGAATGAACCGATTGAGTCATGTGCTAACACTGTTATGAGAACAATACATGTATTTCTCATCTGATGCATTAAATAACCTACTAGGTTCTACTATCATGCCAGTTTTTTTTTTTTGGCTGCACCACGAGGCATGTAGAATTTTAGTTCCCTAACCAGGGATTGAACCTGCACCCACTGCACTGGAAGCGTGGCATCTTAACCACTGGACTGCCAGGGAAGTCCTGATAACCAGTTTTATAAACTGGGAAAATAAGGCACAGACAGGGTGATAGTATGCTAGTTATTGTCGGGTCTGGGCTCAAATCCAAGATTTGGCTCTAGAGCCAGGGTTATGACCCTTTAACTGTCTGTCTAGTGGAGAAATAGCTTCTGGAGGAAGAGGAGAAGGACATAGGGAATAGGAAGAAAGGAGTGGAGGAGGGGAGAAGGTGAGGGGAAGGAAGGGAGAAAAGGAGGAAAGAGTGAGGGGAAGGAAGGGAGATGTCAGTTAGACCCTGTGCTTTGAATGTGGCAAATTTTATGGAAGAGTCTTAAGAGCACCTAGTCTGTGTCTTGAAGTTGATCTCGTAGACATTAAACTCTGATAGACACTAGGACTATATAGTGACGGCTAGAGAGACTCATTCAAGGAAGCGAGGATTATCGTTTGATTAACAAACTTGTTCTTCCCTTCTGAAGATGTATTCCTGTGTCTGGTCCTTTCACTGACACAGTCTGCGTTGGCCCACAAAGCCTCAGTAGTGCTTGGAGGTCCAAGAAAGGAAGCAACATGAAAAATGGGTCAAGACGTGGTGGGATGGAGTTGAGACAGAGCACAGATATGCTTTTTAGGTCTTGGAATTTAAGCTTCTCATTCCTTAAATTATTTAATAAAAAAATCAAGCCTATCCTCATTGTTTCTACTCTTATTTTCCATAGACTATGTTAGTCGCTCAGTAGTGTCCAACTCTTTGTGACTGCATGGACTGTAGCCCAACAGGCTCCTCTGTCCATGGGATTTCCCAGGCAAGAATACTGGCGTGGGTAGCCGTCCTCTTCTCCAGGAGGCCTTCCTGATATAGTCAGTGCTTACTTGGGTTTGGACCCATTTGCTAGTTTCTGTACATGCCATTCCTTCTTGCATCTTATGCCTTCCTTCCTGTTGTTTATTAATGGTAAATAGTCATTGTCTCAAAAAGTCTTTGCATTGCCCTCACTCTTGGAGTCCTATGGTATGGAATTTCAAGGATGACCGTTATTTTCATGCAGCACCTCAAAGCTGGTATTCCATATCTTCTGCCCTCTGGTGTTACTTTTGAGATGTCTGGTGTGTGTTTAATTTTTGTTTTTGTGTATCATGCCCCCTGCCCTGTTGGTTTTAAGAATTTCTTTTGTCTTTAACACACTGCTGTGCAGGTTAAGTGAGGATTTCGTCTTATTTATCCTATTCAGGGTGTTTTTCCTGGATCTGAGGATTCATGTGGTCCATTGGTTCCGGAATCTCTTCAGACTCTTCAGCTATGGTGTCTTCTCCATTCCATCATTTGTCTTCTTCTGGGACTGTCCTTACATACATTGCAGGCATTTCTTCCATTCTCTCTGTGTCTTTTAACCTCTTTTGTTGTTCATTCCTTTATATTTTGATGCTGATCTCTGAGGATTTTCTTCAGACCTGTCATCTAGTTGACAGTTTTTCTTTTCAGTGTTTGTTTAATCTTTCCACTGAGTTTTTAAATTTAAATCACTACCTTTTTGTTGGGTGCCTTGCTCTTAACCACTGTTTCACTTTCTTCTCATATGTTTTTAATGGTTTTCAACGTATTTGTTTTATAGCTTGACTCGTGGTAGACACTCAAATTATTGACTGAATGAATGAATGAATTATTCATTTGTTTCTGACAGTTTTTGTAATCTAAAGTTCTCAGGAGTCTAACTTGCTGTTTTGGGCCTTCCCTGGTGGTCTGGTGGTTAAGATTTCACTTTCCACTGCATGGGGTGTGGGTTTGATCCCTGGTCAAGGAGCTAGGATCCTGCATGCCTCGAGGCCAAAAAAAAAAGATCATCTAGACTTTCTGTTTGTTATGCTTCTCTCTTTGTATAGGTTATTTTCTTGTGTGTATATTGGGAGTTCATCTTTATCAGGGAATTCTCGGCAACCTAAGTTGAAGATATATTTGTTCAGAAAGGTTTTTTGTTGTTTTTTTTTTAAATGCTGGTTTCTTCAGAAGGGTCACTGGCTGGAGAGTTCCTAGTTCTTAGATTAGCTNGGTTATTTTCTTGTGTGTATATTGGGAGTTCATCTTTATCAGGGAATTCTCGGCAACCTAAGTTGAAGATATATTTGTTCAGAAAGGTTTTTTGTTGTTTTTTTTTTAAATGCTGGTTTCTTCAGAAGGGTCACTGGCTGGAGAGTTCCTAGTTCTTAGATTAGCTAAGTAGCAAATCTGAATGAGGTGCTGGCTAAAATCACGTATGATTTAGGGGAGAGATTTTTCTCCTACCTAGGCTCAGGCCAACAGAAAAATGTTCCTGCTGTCTTCCTATGGCAGTAGGAAGATTTTTTTTTCTAGCCCATCTTTTTACTAAGGGTATAGATAGCCCATTGAGGATCCTGGCTCTGTGTAAAGGATGTCAATACTAACTCTCTACCTCACATAAACAGAAGCCCTCATCTTTGGACCCTGTGTACGTGTTAGAACCCATGTGCTGAGTTTGCCAAGGCTGGCACCTCCCATTCCCCATCCAGAGCAGCTGCAGAGTTAGCTTGCATGTTCTGGTTTTCAGTTCCCTTTTTGTTTCTAGCTTGCAGGGATTTTCCTTACTGTCTTGTAAGCCCAACTTTGAAAAGAATTTGTAATGCTTCTTATCTGGTTGTTTAATGATGAAGGGGTTTAGGTTATTTTAGTTCACGGGATTGTTGGAAAAGAAATCCTCCTGCTTGGTTTCTTCTCCAGCACAGGACCAGCCTTCTTTTTTACCCTCTTGGAGTTCATTTTATGGTGGGAAGTGATAGGAGTATGGCCACAGTACTTTGATCCTGCCAAAGTGGTCCAGGAACTCTCAAAAAGTGGGGAACGATTAACCCAGGAAGACCTCAGATTAATAAGGTCCTTCCTCCAGCTAAGCAATGTGTGTCCTCTGAGGTTAGAAATAACCTATTGGGACAAGATGTTTACTGCAATCTATTAGAAACTGGGCAGCAAATCTTTTCCTAAGATAATAATGACAGGGCACACAAAACTGAGAAGACATCAAGGACTTATTAACACTAGGAATACTTGCTTAATCATGGATTCCAGATTTTTACGAGCCTGAACGCCTGGCATTATGTTTTCTGCAGACTGTTTCTGGGGTCGGATATTATCACCAGTAGCACTCCCACCAAAGAGCAGCCCAAGTCCACCACCAGCGGGAGCTCTGGTGAGAGCATGGACTCCGTCAGTGTGTCATCCTGCGAGTCAAACCACTCAGAAGTGGAGGAAGGCTCCATCACTCCCATGGACACACCCGATGAGCCTCAAAAAAAGGTATATCCTTAACCCTTTTCCATAATTCCCGATGTGGGCACCTGACCTAGCGTTTGCCACATGAGGAGCGTCTGTTTTCTGGTTGATCTTGCTAGAGGATTTTGCAAGTCATGTTTTGAACCAGGTGTTATAAGCAGAGTTCAGCCCAAGGACTCATTCCTTGTTATAGAAAGTGTCCAGAAGTGATAAGGCTGTTGGTTTCTTCATCGAGCCTTTGAAACATCGTTCCACACTCACATCCAGAGGCAGCTGAAGGACTGTGACTTGTAACATGAGCTACCCTTTATTTAGGAGATGGAGAATTGTCTTCAAAGGAGCAAAAAGTCAAGAGCCAGAGATTGTCAGTTTCTTGGTGTCATACCTCGTCTCAGCCAGGCTTGTCCTGTAGTAGTGCTGCAGAGAAAACCACTCCAGACTCGGGGCCCTCAAGCAGCGGCCGTTGTTCTCTGTCCTGCGTTTGCAGGTTGGCTGGTTTGGTCATGATTTGGCCCAGGTCTTCTCTGCCTGCCTCTTGTGGTTTTTGGAGTCACCCAGGGCCTGCTCTGAGCGTGCTAAATTGGATGAGCAACAGGGCATTGCACATGCCTAACAAGCCTCCGCATGGGCTCTATCTACCAGTGTTTATTTTCCAAAGCAAAGTTGTGTGGCCCAATCCCACATAAATAAATGAGGTGGGGAACTATACTCCACTTCCAGTGGGAGGAAGTGTGGAGTCACAGGGCATGGGAGCAGGGGAGGGTGAGGAAAGGGTGCCAAGGATACAATCTGCTGTGTCCCCCAAAAGGGAGCGTGATGAGAGGTTAGGAGTTCTCAGGGGGAGTCTTCATGTCCGTGGCTGTAGAAATCAGTGAAAAGAAAACTCCACGTGCATCTCCTATACCCACCTGCTTCAGTCTGTTGAGCAAGGAGCTTGGATAAGCNTACAATCTGCTGTGTCCCCCAAAAGGGAGCGTGATGAGAGGTTAGGAGTTCTCAGGGGGAGTCTTCATGTCCGTGGCTGTAGAAATCAGTGAAAAGAAAACTCCACGTGCATCTCCTATACCCACCTGCTTCAGTCTGTTGAGCAAGGAGCTTGGATAAGCGACGTCAACTTTGGCGTGACTAGAACTTGCACCATTTGGGGAGAGGATCTCGCCTGGCTAGACTTGAGCCGTGACTACTGGCCCCCTAGCTTATGCTGAGGCCAGCGAGGTAGAGTGTTGCTCGCAGTCACTTTGGTTAGATTTGCCGCTCTGTAAGGGGGCCTGTGTGCAGCTTCACACTGTTTTACAAGCACCGGCACCAAACTGGAAACCCTCAGATGACCTTGTCACTAAAGTAGCCAATCCAGGAAGGGCTCATTAGGCCTGAGATGACTCAGATGCTGCCCCAGTGGGATTTCTCACCTTCCTGTTCTGAAATCTGGAGACACATCTTTAATGTTCCAAATATTGAAGGAAAGCTCTGCAAACACCCACGGACGGGCTGTTCTCGCGGGCATGTCTCCCTAACCAGGGCTGGAGTCATCCTTCACGACTTGACATTCAGCACTGAATCTGTCGGAAATCTGGGGTGAAGTGTCATCACTCGCCGTGTGACAGGTTCTTGGGCTTTGTAGGCCCTGTTTCCGATGGACTTCGATGATGGACGTTGTGCAGCAGTGACAGCTATTCTCCCATTGCTGTGGGGTTTTTCCCTGTGCAGGAAGGACTCGGAATCATGTTTGTATCTGTTGGTGCCGGGGACCTACCCACAGGTCCTCATCATCCCTTTGAAACTGTGCAGAAGCCCAGCGTGTATCCTGTGCACCCCCCTTGCCATGTTCTTTTTGTCTCCTCCCTTACACGCTGGCTGTTTATAATTTCTTGCACAAGTCATGAATTTTAATTCTTTGGCTGAACCTTTCTCAGAGTCACAGATTTCTCTAGGTTTAAAACTGAGTAATTGAATTTGATGCCAAGTAATTGCTGGGCTTCAGAAGCCCAGGATGTTAACCCGAAAGGCCTCAGTTCTGCTCAGGGCGTGGCTGGCCTGGGAGACCTCCGTGGCTCCTCCCTACCCCAAGGTCCAGCAGCCCTCCACACCCTGCCTTTCCCTTTGGCTACACTGTGAGGTCACTCTTTTGAGTAAAGTGTAATTTGCATTCCTTTGGCTTGGTTCCCCTGATTCTGATTTCCAAACATTCGCTTCACATTTGCTCCACATTACTTAGATTCCCAGGAAGAATCTGGGCTCATGAGGTGGTCTGTTTAATGGTGCTATAACCCAGGCATCTTCAAGGCTGTATCTTGAATATAAATATCTTTCAAATCATGAAAAAAATCTAACAGAGGAAACAAAGTTTATGTGGAGGAAAGGGAAGGGGGAAAAACTGAACCAGTCATTGGAAAATGGACCCTCTTCGCTACTGTGTGGTACACCTGCAAGCAAAGTCAGGCTGTTAAATTATTCACCACCAGGTAGTCCTGGAATTGAGCCACTAAGGTAATTCACTTGGGAAGCTACAGAAAAAAAAGTAAGAAGCCATATTATGATAGCGCTTCAGTTAGACTTCTGCATACCAGATTGTCACATCAGCTGACTGGCTCTAATTAAACTAATATGATGCAGTTGAATTTAATATATGGTTATGCAGTAGGAAAAAGCTCATAGGAAATAAAATAGAGTAGACTTCGTTTCACTTGGAGGCCAATCAGAAAACTAAATTTCTGTACTTTGTTTCCATGGGAGCATAGGCGGGTATAAAAGAAATTAGTAAGTTTTCCATGTTTTAAATGACCTCCAGATTATCTTATTGGATTAACGTGGTATCATTTAGCTTAGCTCGCTGAGAAATTATTTTTAATTTTCTATAATAAGAATTGATATTTTAAATGATTCAATCAGTGATTTTTTTATTTGGAGGGGGAACACCACCTAATGAGTTGGGGACCTCCTCTTTCTTTGGTAATTGATGTTGCACATATAAGAACTCTGTTATGAGTCAGAAAAACACATTAACTCTAGTATATCATTCCTTAATTATTCTTGATATGCAACATGAAAATGTGTACAGTCGGTTCTAGAAACAAATGTGGTTAAGGGTAGGCTGTGTTTCCTTGGGCAAGTCACTCTGTTTCTCTGAGTCAGTTTCTCTCATATTTATAATATGAGAGAATTTTGAATTTTGTTCTTGAGATAAGACACCCGGAAGCTCATCACAGACCTCCCAGTGCTGAGCATCCCTGAGCCTGGCCTCCTGTGTTCTTTCAGCTTATCATGGACTGTAGCTGGGGCCTTGGTTCTGCCCTTGCTGTGGGAGCCTGGCCGTGGGAGCCAGCAAACTTGAGCCACGTCCTGATGGTGCTGTCAACACCTGTGGCCTCAGGTTCCTCAGCAGCAGAAAGAGTGGGGCCAGGCGGTCTCCAGGGCCCTTTCCAGGGCTAATGTTCCATGCAGAGCTGGATAATCTGTGGTCCTTATCTTAGAAACGTCTAAAAATACAAGCCTTTTCTCTCCTGCTCTGAAAGCCAGTGGTGAAGTAGAATCACAGTAGGAATGATCTCCGTGGGCAGGTCAAACATTCTTCTTGCTCAAGGCAGGAGGACTGGGCTTTCCTCCTGCTCTGTAATCTTCCTGCTGCTTTTGGGAGGCTCTGTTGCCTCTAGTCTCTGGTATCTGCTGCCATCTGCTGGTTAACCTCCTTCAGAGCAGCTAAAAGCTCCTCGGGAAATGAGAGGACCGCCTTGCCTCCCAGGATGTAGGGTGATTCTGCCCGGGGTTCCAAATCATTGACAGGCCTCTGCCATGGGAGTGCTTCCATCGGAGATGAGCCGCATGTGTGCTGTGGGCTGTTGTAGAGCAAATAGCTGAAGTTTATCAGTCTCGACATTGACCTCTGCTTTGCAGTTTAGCGCACTGTTGGCCAAGGTTCTAACAGTTGAGTTTCCTTCTGNCTGCCATGGGAGTGCTTCCATCGGAGATGAGCCGCATGTGTGCTGTGGGCTGTTGTAGAGCAAATAGCTGAAGTTTATCAGTCTCGACATTGACCTCTGCTTTGCAGTTTAGCGCACTGTTGGCCAAGGTTCTAACAGTTGAGTTTCCTTCTGGGGTGTGTTCACTCTTCCAGCTCTCCGAGTCCTCCTCCTCCTGTTCCTCCATCCACTCCATGGACACAGCTTCCTCAGGGATGTCGTCCTTGATGAACCCCCTGTCCTCCCCTCCGTCCTGCAACAACAACCCGAAAATCCACAAGCGCTCTGTCTCTGTGACATCCATTACCTCGACAGTGCTGCCCCCCGTTTACAACCAGCAGAACGAAGACACCTGCATAATCCGTATCAGCGTAGAGGACAACAACGGCAACATGTACAAGAGCATCATGGTAAGGCTCGCAGGCCACCCGCGCTGACCACTCACCTGCCACGCCAGCATGCGCATGCGCATTCGCGCCAAGCGAATGTGTGCCACGCGAATCAATGCGAGTCTCCCTGGATATAGGCTAGGAGCATGTTCTTTAAGCTTCGTATTTTATATCGAAGTATATAGCCAGTTAACAATGTTGTGATAGTTTCAGGTGCACAGCAAGGCGATTCAGTCAGGCGCACACACGTATCTCTTCTTTCTCAAATTCCCTTCCCATTTAGGTTGTTACAGAATATTGAGCGGAGTTCCATGTGCTGTACAGTAGGTCCTTGTTGGTTATCCATTTGACATCTAGCAGTGTGTACATGTTCCTGCCAAAGTCCCTTTCCCTTTCCCTTTCCCCCACCCTTCCCCACTGGTAACCGTAAGTTCCTTCTCTAAACCTGTGAGTCTGTTTGTTTTGTAAATAAGATCACTTGTATCATTTCTTTTTAGACTCTGCATATAAGGGATATCATATGATATTTCTCTTTCTCTGTTTGACTTGCGTGACACTCAGCGTGACAATCTCTAGGCCCATTGATGTTGCTACAAATGGCATTATTTCATTCTTTTTAATGGCTGAGAAATATTCCACTGTATATAGGGACCACATCCTCCTTATCCACTCCACATCTTGGCTTAGACTAATAACATGTTTATATAAAAATGTGCACATCAGCAGTGTATATAAGATACAATTTTTTACGTCTTAAAAGTTGCTAAGCCTTATTCATTCAAGTCATTGTCACCTTCTTCAAAACTCTCAATTGGGGTGACTACATAAATGTATCCCAGGGAGGACACAGCTGCTGCACACCTCCTTGGAAATCTTCCCAGGGACTTACATGTCCGCATGTCTAATTGAATTGCCATGCATCCTTAGCATTGTCCTTGGTGGTAGCAGTTTTCCCCTCTAGTCACTTGGAGTCACATATAGTATAAGTGGATGATCAAGCTGGATGTATAGTTTGTGTCCACAAGGAACTATACTTACAAATAAGTGAGACTGGCCTTTTTGCGCTTCTTGTAAAAATTGTGTGTTTCTGAAGTGTTTCTGAGCATAGTCCCTAAAATGTGTTTTAAATAATGGCAGTCTTTTTGGATTACGAACCATGCCTCTCCTGGTAGTAGCCTTGGGTATGTAAGGTCTGGTGTGTTTATTACAAGAGCAGACTCCTTATCTTAAAGGACATAATGTATGGAAAAGCAGACTCTCTACACCTGAAACTGATACAGTACTATCATTCAAATGAAAGAAGAGCAGACTCCCTGTAGTAAAATCACACAGCGACTCCTGTCTCTCTCCCTAGCTTCATCACTTGCCTTCTTTGAGGGCACACTGACCACTTAGGAGCTCAGCTCTGACTATGACATAAATGATCTGGAGGCACTGTCTTTGAACATCTAAAGAAAAGCTTTACTGAAGCATTCACTGAATCAACAAAATGTTTCATGACCATTAGTTGTATATTAGTCACTGGACCAGGCTTTGGGAGTAGGGAGACGAATGATACATTTCTGTCTTTGAGGAATTTATAACCAAAAAGGAGATTGTAAAGCACTTTTCAAAATATATGAAATATTCTAATAGAGGGCCGATCAGATTTCCCCAGGGCCTACGGGCCACACGAAGGCATTTGCGTTAATCCTGCAGGCAGTCGAGTCTTATCAAAGGCTTTTATGTAGCAGTCAGATTTGCTCTTTAGAGAAGTAACTGGCGTTGTGGAGACCTCATGCTGGAACACAGGCGGGTAGATGAGAGATGAGGGAGCAAATTAGAAGCTGCTATCGTATTCCATGTAGAAGGTGATAAGGGTTTGAGAGATGGTCATGTGGCTGGAGATGATACAGATTTTTGAAAGCTTTTGTAAGTTAGAATTGTAGGATCTATCCATTTAGTTACCACCTTTTTGGTTCCTTTTGTGGGGCAGGGGAAGAGGAAGATTAAGGTAGCTGGATGGTGTTGGTCCCGTCAAGTGCGATGTAACTGCTGGAGGAGGAGTTTGGGTGCACTTACATTGGAGGTCACTGCAGGACATCCAAGTGGCATGGCCTTCCTGGTAGATAGTCAGAAACACAGGTTGCTGCAAGGCCGGTGCTGGGGTCGAACACTAGGGGTCGTCCAGCCCCATGGGGTAGCCGTGATCTTGCAGGGGAGGAGGGAAGGCTGAGACGGAACGCGCATGGTGGTGACAGAGGGGCTGATAAAGGAGTGTTGGGGCGGAAGGGGCACCACCAGGCAGCCAAGGGCATCGGAGTTACTGTTGTATTTTCAGGGTAGTTTATTCACGTGGCTTTTCTCACATGCCATCCAGGGAGGTAAGTGCCAGCTGTGTGACCACAGTGTCTCTGCACTGAAAGGAGCTGAGAACTGAACACACGGACACAGTCAACGTGGATGTGTCTCTAAAACACCCTGTGGAGCCAGAGAAATCAGATATACTGCATCCTGCAAGGGGTCTGATCTTTCAAAAACAGGCCTGGCTTGGGGCATTAGAAAACTAACCTCAGGGAAGGGCACAGGGAATGTTCTGAGTTTCTATATAAGGTGTGTGAAGGAGATATCCAGGCACCGTTCAGTATTGTAACCACCAGCCATGTTTGGCGGGTGAAGGTTTGAAATGGGCAGAGTCCAAATTGAGATATGCTATGAGTGTGAAATGCACCCAGATTTTGAAGACTTGGTACAAAAAAAAGAATGAGGATGTAAAATATATTATTAAAATATATTATTAGCAATTTCATATTGATTATATGCTGATATAATATTTTGGGTATGTTGGATTAAATAAAATATTAAAATTAATTCCCTTTTTGAAAAAAATTCAAATGTAGCCACTAGATATTTAAAATTACAAATGAGGCTCATATAGAATGTATCTACAGGGTAGTGCTAGTTTAGTATATCAGCGTAGGGCCTTGTGGCTGAACTCAGTGCTATCTGTGATGATCATTTCTCCTGTAGCTTTTATGGTACAAAGTAACAAACCCTCAAGGAAAGCCTTTGGCCATCCCATCCGTATGGACACACCTGAGGAGGTTTAAGATAAAGAAAATAAGGGTAGCCTGGCTTTCTCCTTAAGTAGGTTCAAAGTTGATAGCTGAACCTAACATTAACCATGAAAATGAAAAATAAAAGTGTTAGTTGCTCAGTCATGTCTGATGCTTTGTGACCACATGGATTGTAGCCTACCAGGCTCCTCTGTCCATGGAATTCTCTAGGCAAGAATACTGGAGCGGGTCGCCATTCCCTTCTCCAGGGCTTCCTCCCGGCTCAGGGATTGAACCAGGGGCTCCTGCATTGCAGGCAGATTCTTTAATAAGGATGTGCCAGATGTTTTGGTGATACACACTTGAGCAGGGTCTTTGTCACTTATAAGGACCCCATTGTAATGCCTGTTATTTATTGTATCACAAATACAGCTGCTTCTCCAGACCAGAGATGGGCCTATGGGCCCAACATCCTTGGGCTCACAATGACAGTTTCTTGGAGGGAGGAAATCAGACTTATTCTCTTTTTGGCTCTCTCTCCTCGTGCCTCCTGGGGAGAGCAGCTTTTATTTCTAAGTAAGAAAAATCTGTGTTTTCTCTTGCTTTCTTTCAAATGCAAAGAAATCAGCCAAAGGATAATACGAAAGTCAGCTCTCCCTTCTCCTGTTTCTCTGAGTACCCTGGAAACAGCTGACTGATGGGCAGAGATGAAGGGGAGACTTGGGCTGAGAGGCGCTTTTACTTGTACTTTGAAAAATGTTAGATTTATTGTTTTGTAAACACTCAGAAGCTAATTTTTAATTGAAGCAAAGTTTACATACAATTACATAGATCTGAAGTGTTCTAGTCTTTGGATTTTTCTAAGTATAATATATATATATTTATTTAACTATGTGTGTATATATATATATGTTTATGTATATATATGTATGTAACCACCATATATCTATCTATCTATATGTAGCTGTCATATATATGTATTTATCTACGCAACCACTATATAATGTATATATATGGTTATATATGTGTATATATAACCACCACTGCAAGTCTAGATAAGTAACATTTTTTCATCCACTCATCCCTTCTTCATTCCTGAATTCCCCTCCAATCCTGCTTTAAGCTTAGTTGAATATGAGTTTAGCTAGAGTTAGCTTTCTAACCCCACAGGTTAACTTGGCCTGTTTGGTGAGAACAGACTCCTGCAGCGTGTTGTCTTGTGTCTCCTTCCTCTGGCTGTCCGTGACGGGTGTGGGTTTCAGCACGTTGTTGTGTGTTTCAGTTCCCTTTAGCTGTTACGTCATGCTCTGTCGTGAACACACAGCACTATCTTTATGCTCCCCTGTGCTCCTGTTGATGGAGATCCAGGATGTTTTCAGTTTGGGGCTGTTATGACTAAATCTGCGTTGAAAGTGTACAGGAGTCCTTTTGTGGACACACTCTTTCATTCCTCTTGGTAAATGTCTAGAGGTGGGCTTCCTGGGTTGTGGAGTCACTTGTGCTTTTTGCAGTGGTCAGTGTGGAACCGTGGCCATTTCTAACCCACAGGTTGTCACCGGTGCTCAACAGGTGAGGGTAACCTTGGCCCAGGACTGAAAACGCTGTGCGTTCCCCACAATTCCCTCACACACACTCTTCCATTGGAGCCTCCACTGGAAGTGGCAAGGCACCCCGGGCTGCCTCTCCTGTTTGAATGGGGGAAGACACAGTGGCTCTGCGAGAGGAGCTGATGGGAAGAGTTGGTGGCCTGTCCCCTGAGGGCAGAGCCGGGACTGGAATCCAGGAGGGCTAGCTCCTGGTCCTCGCTCATTTCTCTGGGCCATTTCTCCTGGGAAGGCACAAGACAGCAAGAAGAAGAAGGAGGTCAGGAAAACCCTTCCAGGAAACACAAAGTTAAATGCTTTACACACCCTTTCGTTTGGCTTTCCAGTTGACGAGCCAGGATAAAACTCCTGCCGTGATCCAGAGGGCAATGTTGAAGCACAACCTGGACTCGGACCCGGCCGAGGAGTACGAGCTAGTGCAGGTCATCTCGGAGGACAAAGGTGGGCACGTGTTCCGCTTCAAACCAGATCTCCCCTGTGTGAGAAGACCCTATGTGGGTACAGTGTCTGTTTTAAATGGAGCTAAGTTGGGGGTGGGGGGGTATTTTCATTTACTTACTTATATAATTAATTTTTTGTTAATTGTCATTGGAGTAGAGTTGCTTTACAATGTTGTATTAGTTTCTGCTCTACAACAAAGTGAATCAGCTATATGTATACCTATATCCTCTCTTTTCCAAGTGGGGTTTTGAATGGCCCAAGAGTGGAGCTGTGTGGGGAACCATGCCATCACCTCACTCGTTATTAATTCTCTCAGGCCGGCCCCCGCCACAGACCTTGCTTTTTCTGCAGTTTTGCCGAGCATGCCTCCCACCCGTTCTCTGTAAATTTCTTGTCAAGCATTCTTGTAGGAAGGCGTCCCTGCCTGTGAGTGGTGGGGGTAGGTGGAGCCTGTCTGGTCTTTGCCAGTGGCCATCTACCTCCGTTACCCAATAATGCGTGTCCAGGTTGTATGTGAACCTGAAATGGAGCAGTTCCTGCAATGACTTCTCATTGTTCCAGTTAACCATTCATGAGAATTCAGCCTTCAGTTGCTCTTTACTCACTTGATCTTTCAAGTAGCAAAAGCTTCTGAGGCCAGGAGTGTGGAAGGCTCTTGACCTTACGCTTATTGAAGCAAAGAACAGGTGAATATGAAATGTAGCAGTTTGCCGCAGGAATCCATTAATTAAAGAAATCTCCTTCACGGGAACTCTGGGCAGATAATCCCCCTGAATGTATCAGTTTGTTAATCTGAATTGGGGTTGTCTTTGTTGAGAGGGCTTCCCTGGTGACTCAGACGGTAAAGTGTCTGCCTGCAATGTGGGCGACCTGTGTTCAATCCCTGGGTTGGGAAGATCCCCTGGAGAAGGAAATGGCAACCCACTCCAGTACTCTTGCCTGGAGAATCCCATGGACAGAGGAGCCTGGTAGGCTACAATCCATGGGATCGCGAAGAGTCGGACACGACTGAGCGACTTCACTTTCTTTCTTTCTTTCTTTCTTTCTTTGTTCAGAGGAGGAGGCAAACTGGAAGGTGACTTCTCTGTACCACGGCATATCCGAGAAAGTGACTCGAGCAGAATAAGTCTGCTTTCCAAGTGCAGAGGGAACAGCCAGTACTGTTGATTAAGGCCAACCCTGTTTGCTGACTGACCCAACACACTGACCAACATAGGTGTCTTATTGTGGGACTGTTCCCCAACAAGCATTCCCCCTATAAAGGAAAAGAAAGGAACTCTACAAGATGGGGGTTTTCAAAGGGAGCAGCTACTCATACCCAATTTGCCCAAAAAATCACCCAGGGCTGTCATCTCGGGCCCAGACAAGAGTGGGCCAGATTAGAATAATAACCTTTTCCAAGCAATGAAAAGCCACAGCCTCAGAGAGAACTGTTTTCCCACTGTCTCTTGGAAGTTTTCTCATTTATCCAGCTGAGCCCGAGGTTGTGGGGCAAACCTTTCTCAGTTATATCTTTTAGTGTAGCTACTGTTAAAAACCTAGGCCTACAAAGTGGTCTCTTGGGTTTTACCACCCACATTACCCCCAAGCCAATGCAAGGTGGGACCCGGTGGGTCTGAAGATCCAGGAGTCCCGAAGCACAGCTGGGGCCCAGCTTCATTCACCACTGGGTGGTGGCGGGTGGGTGGCTTGACCTCTCTGGGCCTTGGTCTGTAATTAGTTAAACAGAGACAGTACCCTACTGGCCCCTCATGCATCATGGGGAGATGGTGACAGGAAATAATGTACCCGAAAGTGGACAGTATTTGAGATACAGTACAGATATATATATAAGCTATATAAGCTGTGAAGTAAGTTGTTACTGACCTCAGGAATATGTGGGCAAGAGACTGGGGACACTTGTGCAAAATGTAGCAGAGTCCCTCAGAACCTGCTTGCATCAGTCTTGGCAGTAGAATCTCAGTGTTTGCGTTCATGTTAGTTTGACTTACTCCAGTTCTGCAGACACATACCTTGCCTAGCTGCCTCCCTTACTCCAGTGCTACATTTTACCTCTTTAATTCCCTCTTGATTTTTAAAGGTATCCCCTATCCCTGAGTTTCTTTTTAAATTAAAAATGAATTAAATCACTTTGCTCGATAACTTCATATTATACCTGGAACAGTCCTTGTTCAGAAATTACAGTTATCTAGTTGGGACTCATTGAAACAGACAGTCGTTTAACAGATATGGCCTATCTTGTCTGGTTTCCCTTTAACATTAAAATGCAAGCCCTTAATGAAGCAAGCTCTCAAATGGTATAAAATACTGACTTGGTTTGGGATTAATTTAAAAATGTTTTCATGTTCCAAGCAAAGATTTCTGGAAAGGGCTTTAGATTTTCTGCCTTTTTCTCCATGTCATTGGATTCACTTAGTCTGAGAAAAATTTCACATTGGGTAGAAAGTGAACCACGGAAGGCTGGAAACCCCGGGCTCTGCTCCCAGTTCTGCCATTGACTAGCTGTGCACTCAGGAGTATCTCAACTCTTCTAGGCTTCTGTTTCCTACTCTACGTCCTTCCAGCTAAAACATCCCGCATTTGAGCATTTTGTTCACGGCTTGAATTTCCAAGATTGGATTCACACTTAGGTTTTTTAAATTGGGATTGGGAAATGGTTGGAACCAGTTTGGTGTGCCTGAGTGGTGGTCGTTATCCAGCTCTGCTCACATTCCAGGAACAAACGGCTATAATTCCAGCCATGAGTCTGGGCAGAATTTCCATCTGCCACGGTCAGCGCTGGGCTGACCTGCACAAGCTGACCACCGTCTCTTCCCTCAGCGCTCTCTCTCTCTTTTTTCTTAGAACTCGTGATCCCAGACTCGGCAAACGTCTTCTATGCCATGAACAGCCAAGTGAACTTTGACTTCATCTTACGCAAAAAGAACTCTGTGGAAGAGCAAGTAAAACTGCGTAGCCGGACCAGCCTGACGTTGCCCAGGACAGCTAAACGGGGCTGCTGGAGCAACAGACACAGCAAAATCACCCTCTGAAGGCGGAGACCCGGGGTCCCTTGCTCGCCAAAGGCAGGGTGGGGCTGAGAATAGGCCATCGTGATCGCAGCTACCACTCAGTGTTAGAGGGTCACTGGCGAAGTGGACTGAGGTTTGTTGAGCAACTCTGGTGTGCAGGGCACTACGATGGGCATCGTGGGGCAATCGGAGATGAGCTTGACACAGAAAGGATGACGGATTCACTGCTTCTCTTTGACCTGAGGTTGAAATGCAAAATTATCCGCATTTATAAATCTATCTGTATGTACACATGTGTGGTATGTGTGTGTATATATATAAATATGAGGGACTTATGGGATATTCTGGACTACGGGAAAACAAATTTGCACAATGGCCTGGGAAGTCGAGGTCACTTTTTACAGGGAAACAAGGAATGGAGCACCTCGTCTCACACCTCCCAAGTAGATGGAATGAACCCGAGGATTACAGAGTGTCCTTTGTGCCAGTATTATAAGAAGCCCAAGGTATTTTTATAAAGGGAGAGGATTACTTTCTCAGTCAAGTGCCACCAGAAAAGAGCCACCGCAGAGGTGGGAACTGCCACAGGCTGAATGAAAGGCCACATCAGACGGTTTGGATGAGCCAGTGGCTTTGACCTCTGCTTACATCGGCCAATGCGTCGCTACCCCAGGGAGGGCGCGGAGCAGCTTCGGAGGCCCCTCTGAGCCACTGACCCAGCCGTCATGACGCCTCTGGAGGTGACGCAGGCCCGTTTTGATTTCTGGTAACTGCATCGTGTGTCTCCCACCCCCTAAAGAACATATCACAAGCATTTCTTGCACACGTAGCCATGTTCTTTGGTAACTTACCAGCCAGAAAAGAAAGCTCAGCAGGGTGATGACTCACTTGGACTCTGATCCGTCTCAGAATGCCACTGCTTCACTGTTTTTTTCTGATTGCCTTCTGCATGTGAAACTATGTGTCTGCAGTCCTTTGCCATCTGGATCGTAGTACCTCTATTTATTAACGTGCAATTTGTTCCTCAGGTGTAGAAATTCCTACTGCGGTTGACTATGTCTGACCATTTTGAGACCTGTGAAAGATTTCTGAACAGCCGTCGCTCTGTGAATAGCCCCCTGGAGATGTTCCCAACTGAGAGCAGTGTTTGTCCTGTTTTTACTGACTTTTGCAGCCTTCCTGTGCCTAGTCATGGGGACAGAAATGGGGCTTTGCATACTATCCAGACCCTTTCTAGCGAGGTACACACATTCTTCCAGATGGAATCATTAACTTTTCCTTTCAGGTTCTCACACTCGATCCCAGGGTCACTGCTGGTGACACTTCTGTCTCTAGTAGCACCCTTGTCCTCTCCCTTCCAAATCTGAGCTGTGCTGGGGTTTGAGCTTAAAGCCATAATATGTAGGATGTTGACATGTGTAAGAAGCACTTTCAGAATGTTGTCCTTTTTAAGAGAAAAAAATCCTCAAAATACCAGTTTTTATTCCAAAAATAAAGAACAGACCCAATTAAGAAGTGCAGATTGTAATATAGAGCTTTTTCTTTCTCTTCTTCACCACCCCACTCCCCCACCGACACTTCCCAACCTCCCCTACTCCCCACCCCTGTCCTGTAAAGACAGCTCCCAAAGGTTATGTGTGACTTATGTTCTGTAAATAGTCATATGAAATCTTCAAGAAACACCAGGGAAAGTCTAAAGATTTGTGCCCTTGGACCAAAGAATGAGAATGAGCCAGGAAGGCCTCAGATTTCCTGTAGGTCTTTCTAGGTCAGACTGTACATTGTAAAGACTGACTGGTTTCAACTAGTTGAAAGGCTTTTTTTTTTTTTTTTTTCTGTTTGCAAGGCCGGTCTGATTTGTGCTTCTGTGCTTGGAGGAGGGATGGCCAGGGTGCTAGACATGGAGATTGAGGGAAATGTATCCTCAGCCTGAATTTCTTGGCTCGAAGGTCAAAAAGGAAATGTAGAATTGTCAGCCTGGTTTAGAGTGCAGCTACCAAGACTTACAAGTTATGCTCACGTGCTCGCCTTGTGTATTTATATTGTATATGTAGAGTCTAGATTTATATGCTGCAATGTAATATATATATATATTCCTTTTATAAAAGACAATGGAAGTTACAAGTAGATAAGACATAGCTTCGTTTATTTAATGCCACTTTAAATGTCTTAAATTTGTTTCCTGGTGGACTGCCGGGTAATGCTTTCAGCTGCTGACATGCTTGTCTTTCTGCCTCTCTATCATCTGTTTACCTTTTGGTTAAGTTAATAAACCAATGTGGGACTTGGTTGGCACATGCTGCCAGACTCAAAGGGATTGTATCTGGAGTGTTAACCTGGTGGATCTGGGTTTCAGATGTGTCAGTAAGCATTTTGGGAGCCCACTCTGGTCCTGCTTGAGGGATCAGAGGGAGAGCCAGGGGGCCAGTTAGGAGGGGTCCTCGCCATCGTCAAGCATCATTTGTGTTCAGAGGCAAGAATGACATCTTAGGAAATGGCCGTCAGATGCTACGGCTTGCTGGAGGGCATCCTTAGGAGTAGTTTGGCTGGGGACACTGTATAAAATCAAATTTAGGATCCAAGGTAGGATTTTGCCTTCTTTCCAGCAGCCTTTCCTGCATCTCCAGTTGCTACTGTCGGCACGGTTCTTGAAACCACCCTTGGTGCTCCAGAAGCCGGGAGGGCCTCTGTGGAAGGAAGAAGGAAGGTCTTCCCAAAATTCAATCAGATCTGGGCAAGCTTCATTCAACAAATGCCCATTGGCATTCCATCATATCATTCCCTAAGAAAGGGATTCCTAAAGAGATCCAGATTAGCAAGTTTTCTGGGTCCCTGTGGGATATAGGAGAGAGTCAAGTAGAAGTTATCATCATTGGTAATATGGGCAGGAAAAAGGGGGGTTTCTGTTTCTGGCACTAGGTGACTATATTGTCAAGATTATCTGAGAAAATGGGTTCCCTTGTTCTGTCTCCCTCCAGAAGCAGCTTGGTGACACTTTGCCTGAAGGAATGATGTCTTAAATTTTCCTTTTTTGGAGTCTTTTCAGATTTGCTGTGCAGCGCAGGATCATTAGGAAGTAGGCAGTCTTGCTCCATGTCCTGATTTCAGTGGGCTGGAGAAGTTTCCCCAGTGCCAACGCTCTTTTTCTATAGAGCTGTTGCAATGGACCCAATTACCACCTGTATCCACAGTTCCACTCTGAGAAGTTATTTCCATTGTGTTGTGCATGGCTATTTCCCCTAGGATCTCTGTTAAAATGAAATAACTTCTGGAAGGGATGGCTAGGCTAGGCTAGTCTAAAGTAACAAAGTATGAAATCTCAGTAACTTAGGGTAGTTTAGTTTTCAACATGTCATAGGTATTGCAAATTGGGCAACTCTCCTTAGTGGCTCAAGGATCCAGGCAGCTTCCATCTTGCAACTTAGTGCCATGGTTGCAGATTTTTTTCCTTCAAGATCACAGCAATGGTGGAGAGAACTCACAACCGTTCCTGACTGCCTTAGTTCAAACGGACCATGTCACTTCCATTCACAGGCTGTTGGCCAGTCAACGGCCCCAGTCTAAGTGCAGGGGAGGTAGAAAGAAGGAGGAGGACACTTGGAGTAGATGAGCATTTCCGTCTCTGCCTAAAGGAGTGCTGTCTTTTCACTAGGGTACATGGCTTTGTTCATTATCCACAGTCACCAAAAACTGTTTGGAGGAGATGGCAGCGAGGACTTGAGATGGGGGCTGCACAGAGCCAAGAAGGGCTGAAGAAAGAGAGGTGCTCAGAGGGAGAAAAAATACAAGAGTAATTTAATTTTGTTTAGAATTAGCCTTACAGAATTTATTTTTAACATGTGGTCACCACCAATTTTCATGCTTCTAATGTGGTCCCTACTCTGACTAAACTAGGAGCTCTTTTACAGATGTAGTTGTATGTCAAATCTTTTAAAAAAAAAATCTAGGAAATTTAAAATGTTGACATATAAACTGTGAAATCAAATAGAAGCCAGGCAAATTTAATTAGACTCTGAATTAGAAAACCACCATTTGGTGTGGTTTCTCAGTATCTCTGCCTAGAAAACTGTGTGGAAGTAATTCACTTCTTTAACAGTCTCTGAGGTATTTAACATTTTCTTAAGACTTGGAAGGCATCGTACAAATCATACAGTCAACGCCCTCGTATTACAGATCCCCGGGGCTGAGGCTCAGAGCAGTTAAGTCACATGCCAGAGGTTAGGGGCAGGGCTCTGAATGACCAGACTCCACTGTGTGGGTGTCACGTGGGCAGGACTATCCCGACGTATTCCCCAGAGCCTCCTGGAGCTGGAGAGAATGCCTGGGGTCTGCTGGCTCCATACCCAGCCTTCCAACCACGTGAAGTTCACGAGCTGCCTTGGTTAGATGGGCATCTGCCTGGTTCTTTCAAGTCTCCAAGGAGAGACCTGCAGCTGGTCAGCTTTTATCCTGAGCCTCATTCCATCTCACAGAAGGGGAAACAGGGCTGTAAGATTACATTGCAAGTTAGCTCCCACCTGGGATCCATGATGACTCACAGAGGGAGTGAAAAGCACCAACTGAATGAGGCGTTACAGGAGTGGACACCAGTGATCAGGACCGAGTACTCGATCACAGGCTTCTCAGAAGAAATCACGTTTAATCCTACCATTGTTTCCTCCCAACAACAAAATGTTCAGAGCAACATTTTGCACTGTAGTCACAATCTCTCACAATGGTATCCGCCAAGTTGAAGAAAGAAAAAAGAATGATTGAAATTGTTTCTAGATTGCTCCAGCTATTAAAAATAATACCAAGGTATCAGTTCAAAAGGGGAAAAGCATTCTAAATGAGACGGCTGCCTTGCCCCCAGATGTCTATTTCTGATCCTCATTTATACAACATCTGACATCCAAGCCTCAGAGAATTGGCCTGATCAGCTGAAAAATATTCAGTATTGAGATTTACTAGGTGGGGTAAACACTGGCGTTGCAAGCTTCTATGTGTGTGAGAGAAAGAGTTGGGGAGAGAGAGAGAAAGAGTTGGGGAGGGAGAGCAAGAAAGCAAGCAAAAGATCGAAACATTAGATATTACTGAGAAAACAAGAAATGAGGCAGACTCTGCCCAGCAGCTTTGCATGCATGCAGTTTTGTGTGGGTGGGCTCTCACTGCCTGGCTCTGACTCCCAGGCCACTGAATATTTTATCTTCAGCAAGTCTGTTAGCTATTGCCTCATCTACAAAGTGGGGATGGAAGATAGTTTCTACCTCTTGAGGTTCACGTACTATTAAGTTACACAGTGCACATAAAGCACTTCTCTCTGGTGCTAACCGCCAGAGTTCACTGCTGGTATTCCTGGGAAGCCGCATTGCCCAGTGAGCAGCCACGTGGGGCACACGTGATACTCAGAGGTGGGCCCACAGATGCCTGAGCGGCACCCTGGGAAAATCGAGCCTGCGGCTGCTTTTGGGGAAACATTGACTCATGGAGTTGGAGGGCCGCCAGGGGGCTCCTGCAGCCTGTTCCACAGCCCTGCTCCAAAGAGGCTGGGGAGAGAGGAGTGTGGGCCCAGCCTTGCCCACAGCGCCTCCTGGTGGGGCTGCAGCGGCACAGGGACCCTTGCTGGACAGGCTGGAAAGGGAGCTGCTGGCCCTGAGGAAGCAGCCCGGAGCTGGAGCATTCCCCTCCCGGAGCCTACAGTGACTTCCATCAGCACCTCCCACCACCCTATTCTTGGCTTCCCTCTGCGGTCAGGGAGGGACCATTCTCTCACCGTAAGCTGAGCCCCGCCCACCATCCCTTTCTCCTCCCTCCTGTCTCCACCTGGACCTGGATCTTTCCTTGCAGGATGGGGCTGTCTACTCTGACCTACCCTCTGACCAGGGATCACTCACATGCAGGACAGTGAGTTGTTGCTGTTGCACAGGCATCAGGGGTCCCTGGGCATCCTTCCTGTTCCTTTGCAGCTCACCGCCACCTTGCCTCTGCATTGTGGCTGGATCGCAAGGATTAAAGAATCATTTTAAGGACCAGAGTGGCCACTTCCATTCCAAGCCTCTTTTCTACTATTTTTCCCCTCTGGTTCCCTGCCCTTACCATGCCCCCCCTCCTCCGGTTCCCTGCCCTTACCATGCCCCCCCATCTTCCTGGCCTGTGTGCTGGCCTTACTTCTCCACCAACAATGGGCATGAGTCTGTTTTCTTATTCCCCTGAGCCTTGCCTTTCTCCTGGACTCAAACCCCTGTGCTGTGCCCTGCCTCTTTCCTCTCCTCTCTAGTACCCTAAGGCCTGCATTCCTCATGTCCCCTGCCTGCTCATGCTGTGCCCTGCCTCTTTCCTCTCCTCTCTAGTACCCTAAGGCCTGCATTCCTCATGTCCCCTGCCTGCTCATGCTCATTCTTCCTAATGTCCGTTCTGAACAGTAATATCCCCTTCAAGTCTTCACGATTCATGCATGCTGGCATTTTACAAAGTAGTTAAAACCCTTCAGACCACACCATCAACACACACGTCTCAACTCCTATGTGAAGGGCTTCCCCAAACTGTCGTCTCCCTTTGGGAGAGGACACTTTGTTATGAGTTATTTTCTAAGCTCTCCAAAGAACAAGGAGAGAGGGGTGTCCAAGGCACTGAAAATCACGTTCCCCCATGAGCAAGAGCCCAGACTCATTCCCTTAGAAGAGGAAGAACCCGGAGGAGCCTCATCTGGACCAGCAGGGCCACAAAGCTGGTGTTTAGACATGGAGATTTGGTCAAAGTGCCCATTGCAGAGAAACCAAGCTGAAGAAACGCCAGGGAGGGGTAGAAAAATAAACGCAGTGAATTAAAAATAGAGAGAAAACCAGTTCTCAGAGATGATTCTTCATTCTTTCCATCCTTTTTGAGGACATGCAAGAAGGTGGCTTTGGGCTGTGAGCTGCCTGCCTTGTATAGCAGAATGATCTTAAACTAAGATCATCTCCGTGTCAATACACCTGTGGGTATGAAAGGCCATTCTAGGCAAATTCACAGACTGGAAAGGAAAGCCAGTTTCCTGCCCAACAACAAATTTTAATGGAGCCATTCCACCACTTGCCTTGGGATCTCATTCAGTATTTAGTAATACCGTCAAATATTCCTGAAAGCACACCTATTCTTGCTGCAATTCAAGCCATTTCCTCATTCCAGGCACATGAGACAAGGTACCATTTTCTTATCCTGCCAGGAAGCCTGTACAAGCCTCTAGCCCAGCCTTACTCACAAGGGGGCAGACACCAGAAGTGAGAAAGATACAATCCTACAGCATGTGAAACGGAGTCTAAAAAACACAAGTCAGAACCTATCCTGAGACCCGCAGGCCCCTGGCTCTTGAGCGACAAGAGGGGAATGTACTGCTGGGACACATAGGATATCCCATACAGAGGGCCCCTTCCCCAAGGTTGAGAAGCATGACTAACC
This sequence comes from Neotragus moschatus, assembly GCA_006410615.1. Lineage (NCBI taxonomy): Eukaryota > Metazoa > Chordata > Mammalia > Artiodactyla > Bovidae > Neotragus > Neotragus moschatus. The sequence continues at coordinate 4,779,636 of SJYA01002524.1, forward strand.
TTCCACATACATAAAAACACAAATAGAAGTTTAGCCAAAATGAGACAAAAGAGGAATATGTTCCAGACAGAGGAACAGGATTAAACCCCAGAAGAAGAACTAAGGGATGTCCGTTCAGTTCAGTCGCTCAGCTGTGTCCGACTCCCTGAGAATGAGTTCACAGTAATGATTGTAAAGATGGTCCAAGAACTCAGGAAAAGAATGGACGCACGGAGCAAAAAGTTCTAAAAGAATTAGAAAAAATAAAGAATAACCAGATTTGAAGATACAATAACTGAAATGAAAAATTCACTAGAAGCAATCAATAGCCGAATAAATGAAGTAGAAGAATGGATCAGTGCACAGAAGACAGAGTGGTGGAAATCACTGCCACGGAACAAAGGAAAAAGAATGGCAAGAAAGAAGGACAGTCTAAGAGGCCTCTGGGACAACATCAAGCACAACATTCACATTATACGGGTTCCAGAAGAAGAAGAGAGAGAAAGGGCCTGGGAAGATATTTGAAGAGATAATAGCTAAAAACCTCCCTGACATGGAAAAGGAAACTATTGGAAAAGATACCGTGCTATGTGGGGAACCAGAGGTCATAGGGAAGAACTGAAGTGTCTTCAGGGGACAGTAGATTCCTTAAGCAAAATATCAGAAAAGACACTCTGCCCCGTCAACTTCAGACATTCACTTGCAGTGCTGAGCAATCAAGTGTTCTCTTTACTACAACTTGCAACCTTTATCCCAGAACATCGTGGAACTTCCCTTTCATCTACAGATCTTCACATCACCTATTCTGGCAAAGTTCATTTTGTAAAACTGTGGGGCATTCGTGAAAGCTAGAGAAAAATAGACTGTGTGTATGCCAAGGGATGCTTTTAACTTGGTATTTAAACAAGCCCTATGCATGGGGAACAATTAATAGCTACGTTGCCCTGCCTACCTCTCAGAAAGAAGTGGCTAAAAATGAGGCCATTCATTTAGACAATGCCAAATCTTGGTAGATGGGAGGGATAAATTAGGAGTTTGGGATTAATATATACACACTATATAAAATAACCAGAAAAGGGACCTACTGTGTAGAGTGAACTATATTCAGTATCTTATAATGAGAAGAATGAAAGAGAAAGAAAAAAAAAACCCACACATATTTATGACTGAATCACTTTGCTATACACTTGAAACTAACAGAGCATTATATTTCAATTAAAAAAAACTCTTAAAAATTAAAAAAAGAAAAGGCACAATTTCTAGGTAATCTGTTGTTAACACATTGTACTAAAACCCACCATCATTATTTCTCTCTTCCAAGCAAGCAAAAGCAAAGCCAAAAACAATATATTGGTCACCACTGAGCAGACTCTTCAGCCTTGTTTGAGCAGCGCCGCCTTGACTCAGGGGCACCATCAGCCTGCTCACTGGGGAGTCCCTCCCATGTCCACTGCTCGCTCCTCACGTCTCCCTGCCCTCTGACACATTTAATCAGAACATCTCCAGGGGAGGGAGGTTCTCTCTGAAATAACAACCACCACCTCCATCCACACTCGGGTGAGACGGTTGTTTCCAAGGCTGCCTGTGCTGTGCTTTCCGACTGCGTCACCCATAACACGCTCTCTTATCAAATGGCCAGCCTCGCTTTCACTCTCACTTTGTCATTAGTTAAATCTTTGGTGAATTAACTTGTCAGTCCTAGAGATCACTTACTTGGAAAGAATGTCTCAAAAGTACAATGTAGAAGCCTTTTGGGAAGACTCATCTTTATTTTACAGCTACTAATTAGATGGATTTGTTCCAACTAGAAGTGAAAAGATTCCCAAGCGTGTAGCTGAATGGAAATTTTGTTTCAGACACCAACCTTTGACTGGAAGTCTCGGCATTGTCTGTCAGGAGAAAAACCAAATGTAGAATTCCCCCAGAAACAACAGCCTCTGCATTCATGAGGACAGCCCAGCGTGGAGAGGGAGCTACCATGCCTTGCCATCATCAGTGGGTCTCAAGACTGTTACCTGTCAACAACTCCAACACATAGCTGACTCTTCCATCCTACCCCGCTCCCATCCCTCCCCAGAAGGCCCTTTCACAGCCCCACACCATCACGGTGCCTGAAAGCATCCCTACCCTCTGCGCCCAACTCTCCTCCCTCTCCTAAACTCTCATTCATGCTCCCAAACCCAACACAACGGTCACTTTCCCAGCAAAGCTGGCCCCTCGACGGGCCCCCTTGACCCCTTTGACTCCTTGGCACAACCAGGTTCCGTGGGTTCTATAGTCACCTTTGTTTCAGCCTCTGAAAGACAACCATCCAGCTATACACGGCAGCTCTCCTGGACCATGGACCCCGCAGCAGTAGGCACCTTTCCTAGATCTCCAAGCATCTCAGCGCCCAGCACAGGGCCTGAAACAAGGTCATGCTCACACCTGGATTCTGAGGTCTGGGGACGGGGGGAAGGGGGAGCTTGACCTGAAATTCAAAGGGGTCACTGAGGCCAACGTGGGTTCTCCAGTTTTTGCCCCAAGATAAAGCTCTTTGGCCTGGGACAGACGTCTCAGTATCTTTTGATGAATAGTCTGATCAATAGCACAGAAATGTGAGATGAATTCTCCTTCATCATCCTCCCACTGGGGACTCCTGTTTCTCTGTACCTTTGAATGCTCTCTGGCTTACCTACCTCTTCAGCAGTCTAAAACATCCCCTAACTGGCCAGGAAGGCTGGTGACTCCTCTCTCTTCTTTGCCACAACAAAGTGATGATTATCTCTGGCCTCTGACATCCTTGGGCCAGTACAAACCTGGAAATTCCAGCAGTGGGGGCTGTTGACCAGCACTGGAGGAACCAATGAACAGTCACAGGGTTGCACATTATTTTTTAATTTATTTCACAGCAAGCTCTTAGAAGGCAAGTCATTTCTCACTTCCTCACCCTGAAACAACAGAGCATGACAGACAGTAGAGGAGGCTGGGATGCCAGTTCTTGCTTCCCAGAGTTCCTGCAGCAGGCCCTGGTGAACAAAGCAACGCCCGGGCAGTGTGTTCTCTGCGGATGGTAGACACTCAGTCCATGCTCAGTAGCACCAGCACCACTGAAGTCAACGTTGTCCATCCAGAAGATTCCACCTTGCATCACAAAATCCAGAGAGGGTTTAACTTCCAGAGGCAGACAGCAGGTGCCATGGCTGGAAGCAAAGTCCTCTGACACTGCCAAGGTCAAATATCTCGACTTAAGGCTAGACAGGAGGGAGGAAGAGTAATGAGGTCAAGGAATCCCTGGACTGCTGAACTGGCGATTTTTTTTTTTTTTAAGAAATGCTGGATCTGCAGTTCACAATGTTCACAACAAAAGAATGTTGCTTGGGATTCTAGACCTGAGTGAAGAGAAACAAAGGCTGGGCTGACAAAACCAGAACTTTATTCACAGTAGAACAGTCCTAATCTAAAATTCTAGAATTTATCAACAAAGTCTTTTAAGGATGAGAGTTCATAAACCCACCAGACCAGCTGACAGGGAAAAAGAAAATACACCAATGTTCTCTATTAAACAAAACCACACAAAAATTAATTCAGTCTGCCTCCATTTCCACTCCTAATACCTCAGCCACCTCCATTTTTATAAAAAAAAAACAAACATAAAATTCATGCACACTTGCACGCACTCAAATATTTAAGCGAAACACAAAATACCCAAGGAAACCTTAGGAATCACTTAAGGCTTTTTCATTAGCTCCCCAGATGCTCTGTTTTTCTAGACAAAGAATCAAGTTTTGACTGCCATGTTGAAGCAGTAAAAATCAGAGTCGGCTAAGATCCCCCTCCTCCGTCTCCTGGCTCACTGGTCAATGCAGAAGAACCAACCATATGTCAAGAGGGAAAGCCAAGGCTGGCGTTCTCTGGGGGGGAGGTGCCTGGTTTTCCTGCAGCCGGGGGCCTTCATGGGGAGCAGTCAGCAGTACCCTCATGGGTACATTCAGCAAGGCCGCCCTGGGGCTCTGTTCCCAAGCATGAAGCTCAGAGTCCAACACCCAGGACACGGGGAGAGGAGCCGGTGTGGACAGGATCCTTGGGGCGGGGATTTCTGGAGACCGAGTTTTACTGCTTGTGGGCATGAGAACAGATACCTAAAGCAAACCATCATGAGATATCAGAGATGGCAGCACCGGAAGAGATGATGTAGTCCAACTCTGCATTTTACATACAATCCATTTATGGAGAAAGCAGAGAGGTGGTCTGCCCAGGATTGGGACCCTAAGAGCTTCCCTGGGTGTTGGCCTACGTCAGTTGATCAGTCCACTGCTTCCGGCCAAGGTCTCTCACCTGAAGTGGAGAATCATTTTTTTCCAGAATGTTAGACTCTCCCATTCAACAGGCCTGGGAAATGCAGAAAAATCAGGTTCTGGAACCAACAAGTCTACACTGACCACTTCCCAGGAGTGATGAAAGCCGGATGCATCTGTTTCTCTGCCTTATCCTGCAGATTCTCCCCCAACCCCCAACATTTTGTAAAAAATAAATAATTCAAAATAGAATGAAAATCCCAGGCAAGGACAGTTGCTGGCCTGAACATGTACTCTGTCTCTTAACAGACTCATGAAACTCATGCCTGCAATTCACTCCCAGGCTCAGGGTGGATGGGAGAGTCTGACCTGCTAGGGCAGCACATGAACCCCTGGGACAACAATTACAGACCAGCTCCAGCCCCTTATATATTAAATTTATTTATCTTCATAAATAGAGCATCCCAACTCAAGTGACCATAAAAAAGAAAGCCAAAGCTTGAGTGTTTTCTTCAAATAGCTACACACGCCCTCGAATATCTATAAAACTATATTCAATATATCCACATGGCAAACTGGACAGCTCTTGATGAGAGCTTCAGTTGTCATGATAGTCAAAGGCCAAGTCTCAGACAGACCCAAATACCCATCCCTGTTGGATAACGGAGACTAAGATGCAAAGCTCACTTTGCAATAAGGCTCATGACAAATACCTTTAAAGAAAAAGCCCGATTAATTTGATTTTTAAATTATTCGATTCCTGCCCTCCCACCCCCACCACCAAACTTGGAATATACTCAAATTTTCAAGGTCACATCTATGACATAAAACCGGCCCACCAGACCACTAGACATGGTCCAGTTGGGTAGGTTGCCAGGACTACCCATTTATTGATGTGACAGGATTGGTGATCACCTTTCCCTTGAGTGAGCATCTCTGAGCTATGCCGTTCAGTGTTAATGTGGCAACCAGTATCACAATGGTAATGAAGTGAAGGACAGTTGTCTGGGTTGAAGTTCATCGTAATGGTGGCCAGAAAGCCTATCTTCTGGCTATCCTAGGAGATTTGGGTTTAGTTTCCCTATTCTCTTCCCCTGTCAAAAAATATATCAATTTTGATCAATCACATTAGACCACTTTGGTTAGGTCACCGTAACCATTAAAAGAAACTGGAGCAAACAGATGATTGGCCCATTAGGAAAACCAAAGTGTAGTAACCCCTCCATGGAGCCTTCATAGCTCATCTCTTGAAGGTGCAGCGTCCAGGGAGGCTGGTGGTGGCAGGGCCTCTGTGTTCTTTGCGTTGCGATGGATGCGACTTTGCTTCCGGGACTTCCAGGCATGTGTCCTGTCCCAGTCAGTGGCCACCGTCTCATTGTCCCAGATGGTCGAGGTCTCCGTGTCACTCAGATACCCCGGCTGGCCTGTGTAGTGCGTTGGATAGATGAGCAAGGGTTCTGCAGAGAAGGCTTTCAAGTCCCTGGATTCGTAATGCTCCATGTACTCAGCACTGAAAACAAGAAGTGGACAAGTGGGTGAGGGGGCAGGACACTTACGGAACAGGGGAAAAGGGTCTTGCTTGTTACCTCCTAAATTCTCATGGATTTATTTTTTAAATTGCGTCTTTGTGGAAAACTTTACCCTACAAACACAACAGATTTTTCTTTAAAGGCTTTCAGATGATTTAAGCAAATACACAAAGAAAAAGGTCAGGGTATTTCTGTTAAATTTAGATGGTGGTTGAGTCACTAAGTCATGTCCAACACTTGCGACCCCATGGACTAAAGCCTGCCAGGCTCCTCTGTCCATGGGATTTCCCAGACAAGAATACTGGAATGGGTTGCCATTTCCTTCTCCAGGGGATCTTCCTGACTCAGGAATTGAACCCAAGTCTCCTGCATTGCAGGCAGATTCTTTACTGACTAAGCTACAAGGGAACATCCAAATTTAGACAGAGTAGCTTAAAAATGAATTTCAGGTCTTATTCTAAAAATTAAGGTTTAAGCTCTGTTGGACCACAATGATAAATAAAGTGATCACTTTATAGAAAATGCTTTGATCCTGGATCAGTGAATGAGATGGCTGGGAGCTGGAGTGAAGGTGTGAGTGATGTGCTGTAGGCTGGGAGGCACACCAGCTTGGCTTTGCAGTCCAGCAACCTGTGAGTGTAAACGAAGGGACAAGGAGTCCTCCCTCCCAGGGCTCCTCTGACGATTACATGAGGTGACATCTGCTCAGCAACTAGGTTTCAATTTCCTTTCTGTTAAGAGGATGATGGTTGACCTCCATGTTTCTGTCAGGTAGCAGAGATAAAAATCAGTCTCTGACACGCTGTCCATTTTTACTGAGGACAGGAGACAAAATGGGCAAGAGGCAGGACAAGAACATTGAACGGCTACAAAGACGACCATCCATGGAGGAGATCACCCAGCAATGAGAGAAGGAGCCAGGTTAGAACCTGCTCTCCCGCTCCATTAATGAATTTAGGAAGCGTCGATCAAGCAGGCAGCATGGCAGAATCTGGACTAGACTCTAAGGACACAGACATAAAAGACGGTCCCTGCCTCAGAGGCTCACAGGTTACTTGGGAGACTGACACACAGACCCATCACTTACCATGTTCCTGATACAAGCACTAGGTCAAACTGAACTCCCGGGCCATGGGAACTCTGAGCATCACACTGTCTTCTTCTGTGGACGCCCAGCTCAAAGGCCACCTCCACTCTCCCCGAGCCTCTAACACATCTCTGTGATCGTATTCACAATATATCACAATGGCTGTTCATGAGTCTGGGTTCCTGACTAGCTTGTGAGTCACTGCCTGGCCAAGAGTATACACAATGGACTGAAAACGAACTGAAAAATTTGAGGGGCCTAGGAAGATGACCTTCACCTTGGGGTGTATGGGTTTGTGGAAGTAAGAAAATCAAAGATGAGAGGATCAGGCACATTATGTGCAGTTAAGCTACTCCCTGGGTGTTAAGGAGGACTCCTAGGCGAGACTCACCATTTCTGCCTTATATCTCCTGCTTGTAAAAGGGGGCAGTCACTTGAGTCTCTTGTCATGATTATGGAAAGACCATTTAGGAAAGGAGTACCCCTTTTACAAATACAAAGTATTATTCCTTGAATGAATTATGCTCGAGGGACAGGCAGGCAGTTCAGGGCGACTCACACAGGATGCTTGTTGTACATGATCGGCAGAAACTCATCCACTGGAAGCATCTTCCCAAAAGGATCTGCTCCAACCAGCTTCTGTGCTCCTTCCAGAGAGATGGCGTAGCCGAGCGTCCAGTAGGAATAGTCAGCTTCAACCAGATTGACCACGTTGGGCACGGCTTTCTCTGGTTCTTTTACTTGCATCCTTTTCCTGCCAATATAACTAAAAGGAAATGGGTGGAGGAGAAAATTCCAATTTGAGTTTTAGACATCCATAAGGACGGAGCACAGCTTTGCAGATACTTTTGAAAGCTTGGACCAACTGTGTCTTATTTAAATGTATCACACAACAGGGCACAGCACATCAGTCATGGCTGTCACCATCTTCCATCGGTTGCAGGCCATTTCTGTGGTTCCACTTATCAATAGCCCAACTATCCTTGCCTAGTGCTTCTCTGGTGGCTCAGAGGTTAAAGCATCTGCCTGCAATGCAGGAGACTTGGGTTCAATCCCTGGGTGGGGAAGATCCCTTGAAGAAGGAAACGGCAACCCACTCCAGTATTCTTGCCTGGGGAATCCCATGGATGGAGGAGCCTGGTGCGCTACGGTCCATGGGGTTGCACAGAGTCGGACACGACTTCACTTTAACTTTCACTTTCATCCTTGCCTAGCAGGCTGTTAAGGCCTGAAAGTTGAAATGTGGAGATTAAAAGATCTTTCAGAAGTTGGAGACAAGATGGTGGAGTAGAAGGACTTGAGCTCACCTCCTCTCACAAAAACACCAATATCACAACTAACTGCTGAATGACTGTCGACAAAAAAGACCAGAACCCACCAACAAAGATATTCTACACCCAAATACAAGGAAGTCACAATGAGATGGAAGGAGGGGCACATTCATGATCGCATCAAATCCTGTACCCACCAGGTGGATGATTCACAAAGGGGAAAAACAATTATTTCTCATAAGTTCTCCCACAGGGGTGAGAGTTCTGAACCTCATGTCAGGCTCCCCAGTGTGGGGGTCTGCCATCAAGAGGAGGAGTCCTTCAGAGCACTCAGCCAGGGGGCTTGATTGCAGGAGCTCCGCAGGAATGGGGGAAACAGAAACTCGACTCCTGGAGGGTACACACGACGTCTCGTACACAGCAGGACCTGGGCAAAAGCAGCGACTTCAGAGAAGTGTGGGACAGAGCTACGTGATGGTCTTTGGAGTGTCTCCTAGGTGGGTGGGGGAGTGGCTATGACTCACTGTGGGGGCCAGGACACTGGTGGCAGACACACCAGGGAATACTCACTAGTGTGAGCAAGTGAGTATAAATATTATTAAAGAATAATATTTAAGGGAATATAAACATGATCATCTCAATATATTCATAAAAAAACTTGACAGAATTCAACACATTAAAAAAAAAAACAAAACTCTCCAGAAAGCAGGCACAGAGGAAACCTACCACAACATAATAAAGGCCAAATATGACAATCCTACAGCTAGGAGCCTGGTGGGCTGCAGTCCATGGGGTTGCTAAGAGTTGGACACGACTGAGCGACTTCCCTTTCACTTCTCACTTTCATGCATTGGAGAAGGAAATGGCAACCCACTCCAGTGTTCTTGCCTGGAGAATCCCAGGGATGGGGGAGCCTGGTGGGCTGCCGTCTACGGGGTCACACAGAGTCAGACACGACTGAAGTGACTTAGCAGCAGCATCATTCTCAAAGGTGAAAACCTGAGAGCATCTCCTCTAAGATCAGGAACAAGACAAGGATGTTCACTCTCACCACTTCTATTCAACATAGTTTCAGAAGTCCTCCATACCGATTAGAGAAGAAAGAGAAATAAAGGGAATTTAAATTAGAAAAGAAGTTAAACTGTCCACTGTTGCAAATGGTACTGTATACTATATACTTATGATACTATACATAAGAAATCCTAAAGACACTACCAAGAACTGCTGCTGCTGCTGCTAAGTCGCTTCAGTCATGTCCGACTCTGTGCAACCCCATAGACAGCAGCCCACCAGCCTCCGCCGCCCCTGGGATTCTCCAGGCAAGAACACTGGAGTGGGTTGCCATTTCCTTCTCCAATGTGTGAAAGTGAAACGTGAAAGTCAAGCCGCTCAGTTGTGTCTGACTCTTCGCGACCCCATGGACTGCAGCCTACCAGGCTCCTCCGTCCATGGGATTTTCCAGGCAAGAGTACTGGAGTGGGGTGCCATTGCCTTCCCTGACCAAAAACTACTAGAACCCATCAATGAATTTGGTAAAGTTGTAGGATACAAAATTTTTCAAGTCTTTTTACTTAAAAAACTAAAACTAGAACTGCCATATGATCTTGCAACCCCACTCCTGAGCATATACCCAGAGAAAACCATAATTTGAAATGATACACACATCCAGTGTTCATAGCAGCACTATCTGTAATAGCCAGGCCATGGAAGTAAACTAAATTTCCATCCACAGAGAAATGGATAAGGAAGATGTGGTACATATACACAATGGAACATTACTCAGCCATAAAAAAGAATGAAATAATACTATTTGTAGAGTCACGGATGAACTTAAAGATTACCATACTAAGTGAATTCAGCCAAACAGAGAGACAAATATCATATGATATCACTAACATATGGAATCTGAAAAAATGATGCACACAAACTTATTTACAAAATACGTCACAGACTTAGATAACAAACTTATAGTTACCAAAAGGATAAGGGATGTGTGAGGGGGATAAATTAGGAGGTTGGGATTAGCACATACACACTATTATGTATATAACAAATAATCAACATAGACCTACTCTACAGCACAGGGAACTCTACACAAGATATTCTGTAATAACCTATATGAGAAAAGAATCTCAAATATGAATGAATCAAATTGCTATACACCTGAAACTAACAAAACATTGTAAATCAACTATACTCCATATTTTTAAAAAAATCTTTAAAAAATTTCATGACAAAAAGCAGATTTTTTTCAGATCATTTCCCAAAGGTAGTGTAGGATTTTCAGCTGTGTTTATAGAGGTTGGAAGGGGACAACAAAGACCAGATGTGAGAATCCCAAGTTTGCTTTCAAGTCCCTAGAGTTTCAGTCTGGGGACTTGATATTTTCTGCACAGCTCTCCAAATGCTGGTGGTAAACACAAGAAAGAAAACGCTTTGGAAAAGATACAGTGCAAAGGAAAGACCTAGGAAACACTCTTGAGTAGCTCAATAGTGTTTCCTCTGGGGAAGAATGGATGTCACCACTTGCATGCTTTGCTTTCCCTCACCCATCTCTGCCCACGCTTCCTCTGGGGTTCTACCCTCCATGAACTACTTCCGCAACACAGGATGTACCCTCAACTATTCTCACCATCCCTAGTCTACCCATGGATCTGTGATCCATTACTTTTGTCTGGAGCCCAGTTGCTTCTGCTTGCCTGGACCAAGTTGAGGAGATCTGGCTTTCTGCCTGTCAGAGAAAGCTGAATTCCTTTACTTTGCTCTAAAAACCATCTCTTTCAATATTTAAGCTATCCTCTTTGTTGAAACATCCTAGTATATATAGAATAAGTCTATGTTCACCTTCAGTTCTTCTGGAGATAAATATAGCCACCTCTCAACCACAGCCTCTTAAAAGCAAAGAGCCTGAATTTCTCTCATGTATCAAGTGAAAGAGAAAATCCTATTGAACACCTGAATTGTGACCAGAGTGACTGAGGAACTAAGCTTATACTCAATTTGTTATACTAAATTTAAACTGTAATTTAAAAATTGAAGATGTGTAAAATATTTTTTCTCTTATTTGAAATGTATTATTTTGGTAGGGCTGTACTTCAACAGTTGAAAATTTAGCATATGGACTGAGGTGTGTTGTATGCATTAAATGCATATTGGATTTTGAAGACTGAATGAAAAAAGAATATAGACTAATTCATTAGTAGTTTTAAAATACTGATTACATGTTAAAATAATATTTGGATATGTTAAATAAAATGTATTATTAAAGTTAATTTCACCTATTTTTATCTTTTTAATATGATTACTAGAAAATTTTAAATGATGTGGCTTCCCAGATGATGCAGTGGTAAAGAAGTCACCTGCCAATTCAGGAGACACCAGAGATACAGACTGGATCCCTGGGTCAGGAAGATCCTCTGGAGGAGGAAATGGCAACCCACCCCAGTGTTCTTGCATGGAAAATCCCATGGACAGAGGAGCCTGGTGGGCTACAGTCCATGGGGTAGCAAAGAATCAGATGTGACTGGGCACACACAGAAAATTTTAAATGATATGTCTCATATATTTCTATTGGACACGCTGCCCTAGATGACTTCAATGGCTTGTTCTATTTTTCCCTGCTTCCTATTTCCTTTTTCTGGAGAAATTTAATATTGCTGTCACAGACAGCCTATATGCTTTCATATTTTGAGTTTAAGTACAGTTGCTTTATTCATTTTATAAAGTGAGATGTGAAAAATTGGAAACAGCTATAATTCTTTGTGATTAGATAATAGATTTCAGTGGAACACTTGCACCTGATCAGTCATGGAAATTTGGAAAATATCTCCCCCGCTCCATCCCCATATCCTTAGAACAATAACTCTTCTTTCTTGGATTCATTGGTATGCTTTCCTGAGAAATGCATCAGCCAAACTACAAGTGAACAAGGACATATATCAATTCTAAGCCTTAGACTCCCCAAGTCCAGTCCTCTGACTCCAAGGCTTAAGTGAAAGTTGCCTTTGTACATATCACGTAAGCATGAAATAGCTTTCAAGCTCTATGCCTGTGGGGCCTTACCCGCAGGCTGCAGGGCCACAGACTCAGAAAGCCGGAGGTGCGAGAACTCCTAGAGGATTCTAGGGACAAGGATCTGAAGAGGCAGTGCAGAATCTCATCACATGACTGACACCCGACAGGGAGCCACTCCCTATATTACATAGTCCTGGGGCTAGTTCCCACGGTTACCTGGGCCATTACGAGGTTTCCTCTGAGCTCAGAACAGTACATTTTCTAAGAGAACAAGTATTCCACCCGAGTGCATAGTTAAGTTTCCCTCCGAGGATGGGAGGAACGGGGACAGCTTGTGGGCTGCAGCTGCTAAAGGAACAGCCTCTGCTCTGATGAAATTGCCTTTGACACACAGCTGGGAAGTGAATATGACGCTTAGGAACTTTCTGCCTCATTGGAGAGAAGTAAAAAGTGTCATCTCATTGTAAAAACAAAATGAGAGAGAGAGAGAGAGAGAGAGCGAGCGTGCGCTCAGTTCCCAGAGAGAGAGAGAGCACGTGTGAGCTTTCAGTTCCCAGAGGTAGCAGGCAACGAGCATTAACTAAATGTCAGTTCAGAGCCAAGACTCCCTTGGTGAGTCTGGTTTTCCTAAGACAGCCTCTGACTCTCCAAACCCAGCTGTCAGTGCTCTCCCTATTTGTACAGCTCCCCTCCCCACCAGGTGCTCTCCCACTGACCTTCCAACCCCCTCTCCCCTCCCTCAACACACACCATCAGAGACTGCGGAGGAAACCCATCCTCCAGGGAGCTGATGCTCAAGTGTGACATAGGACCCTTGCCCTGGCAGGGGTCCTCCCTGGACACGCTCTATGCACCATGCTGCTTCATGGGTGGGTTTCTGCTGCATTCTCAGGTAAATGCTCATTTGGAAAACCCCAGATCTGCAGGCAGATTCCAAGACTCAAAAAATTTCCCATATTTTCTCACCCTGAAGAACATATAGATGCCAAAGTGAAAATGTTAGTCACTCCTTCATGTCTGACTCTCTGCGACCCTGCCAGGCTCCTCTGTCCATGGGGGTCTCCAGGCAAGAATACTGGAGTGGGTAGCCATTCCCTTCCCCAAGGGAATTTCCCAATCCAGGGATCAAACCCAGATCTCCTGCATTGCAGGTGGGATCTTTACCATCTGAGCCACCAGGGAACCCCTCAAACCAGTGGGTATCCCCTACCTACTTCTTATTGCTGGGAACATATACGGAGAGAAAGCCAGGTAAGTGGAAGCTTGAGCCCCCCCCCCCCTCAAATGAGCTGGGGCTCTCCGTGCTGAAAGAACCGAAAGTGTTCTCAGTACTCTTAGAAAAGCCTGTCGTCTTGCCACTCACATCAGCTCCCAATCCAGCTGAACGCGATCAATGTCATCCATCAGTTTCATCAGCTTCTTTTTAAACTGATGTTCAAAACGCACGTCGTCCTCAATGACAAGAGTCTTCTCCAGCTCCCGGTCAATTACCTGTAAAGGTCAGGGGGAAGATACCCCATGAAAAGTTGATACTTACTTATCTAATCAAAATAGGTATTAGAAAGTCAAAAGTATAGTAGGACAACACATAATAGCTCATAACTGGAATCTTGGCGAAGGTTCAACAGTAAAATGGTCCCATTCTCCTCCCTTCTCATTACAGAAGCGCACATCTGAATGAAGCATTATTCACCTCTTTCCAGACAGAGTAGTGGCTAAGGAAGCAGCCGATTTCACCCCTGGTTAGAGGCCGGGAGGAGTAGGGATCTCGATATCCAGGCAGCATTTCAATATTCAGGGCCTTCAGCTGGCTTGTGTTGAGTGCCCTGTAAGATAGAACATTCCCCTAAATTAACACATTGAGAGGTCCCCACCGCAGAAGCCAGGAGGGAGAGGTCTGTGTATTCCCCAGGGCCTTTATGCACACTGAGCAGGGCTCCTTAGAAGCTCCTCAGGGTTAGTGTGCTGTAGCATTATGAGCTTTGTGAAGACAAGACGAGGTCTTATATTTTATGTATCCCTCACAACACCCAACGTAGTTCTAAGTATCATCAGGTTTTTGGCACCTTTGAAAAAGTATTTTCCTAATGAAGGAGAGTGGTTAGTAGAAACATTAAATATTATTAAACACTGGAATGAATGAGGACAGGAAAGAATCATAAGAGGAACTGTACACATGTGTACATCTTTCCTTTGGAGCTAAAAATTAAAATGCAGAGAGAGTCATGTAAGCAAGAGAAGTGACTCGCTACAAGGTATTCTCAGTAAGACTAATAGCTGATTCTCATCTGAAACCATGGAGGCCAGAAGGGTTGACTAATTCAAAGCGCCGACTCAGAGAGACTCAACCAAGAATGCTGTATCCAGTCAAGCTAGACCTCAAAAATGGAAAAACCAGAATGTCCCAGATAAACAAAAACAGTGTCACCAGCGGATCTGCTCTATGAGAAATGCTAAAGGGAATCCCTCGGGCCAACATGAAAGGAAACTAGAGAATAACTCAGATCCACATAAAGGAATGAAAGCACTGGTAAATGGAAGTGCAGGTGTTTGCCTTCATGCTAAGTCACATCAGTTGTGTTTGGCTCTTTGTGACACGATGGACTGCAGCCTGCCAGGCTCCTCTGTCCACGAGATTNGGGAATCCCTCGGGCCAACATGAAAGGAAACTAGAGAATAACTCAGATCCACATAAAGGAATGAAAGCACTGGTAAATGGAAGTGCAGGTGTTTGCCTTCATGCTAAGTCACATCAGTTGTGTTTGGCTCTTTGTGACACGATGGACTGCAGCCTGCCAGGCTCCTCTGTCCACGAGATTCTCCAGGCAAGAATCCTGGAGTGGGTTGCCATGCCCTCCTCCAGGGGATCTTCCCGACCCAGGGACTGAACCCGTGTCTCTTATGTCTCTTGCATTATCAGGCAGGTTCTTTACCACTAGCGCCACCTGGGATACGTAAGCATCAACAGTATAAGTATCCTTTTGTTCATAATTTTTTCCCTTATCTGATTTAAATTATAGCTGCATAAAGCAGTAAGAGCAAATAATGTATAAAAAGCATATAAAGAAATAATAAATGTGACAAAAGAACAAAGGAAGGGGAAGGAATAAAGCTATATAGCTGTTTTTTCCTTAGTATTGAAGTTGATATTTTTTAATTGAGATATAATTGACATATAACGTTAGTTTCAGGTGTACAATTAAGGATTCAATATTTTGTATTTTAACATCTTAATTCCTTTGTTTATATTTCTGTATATTTTTAGTTATTAGTGATTGCCCTAGGAATTATAATTAACATCTTAATTTATAGCCATCAAGTTCATATTAATAATAGGGTCCTAGAAGAAAACAAGGGGATAAGACTCCTTGACACTGCTTTGGTGATGATCTTTTGGATTTGACACTGAAATTAAAGGCAACAACAGCAAAATACACATTCTTCCACTGTATGTGCAGCCTTCTCTAAGAAAGACCATATGTTAGACTATATAGACCATAAACAAAGGCTCCGTGCATTTTAAATGGTTGAATTCATACAAAGTATGTTCTATAACCACAATGAAATTAAAAGTTGATAGGAAACTTGGAAAATTTATAAATATGTGACATTAAACAATATACTCCTTGATAGCCAATGAGTCAAAGAAACCACAGAGGAAATGAGAGAATATTTTGAGACAAATGAAAATGAAAACAGCATACCAAGCCTTACAAGATGCGCCTAATGCAGTACTTAGAGGGTAGTTACAGGTACGAATGTCTATGTTTAAAATAAAGAATCTTAAATAATCTGCTTTTCCATCTTGAGGAACTGGAAAAAGAGCAAACTACATGCAAAGCAAGCAGGGAGAAGGAAATAAATGAAACAGAGAATAGAAAAACAGACAAAAACAAGACCAAAGTTGGTTCTTTGGAAAAGAACAAAACTGATAACACTTTTAGCCACATAAAAAGAGTAGACTCAAATTATTAAAAATAAAGAATGAAAGAGGGAGCAATCCTTACTGGTCTTGTGGAAATAAAGAAGATTACAAAAAAATACTGTGAACAATTATACATCAACAAAGTAGATAATGTAGGTAAAAAGGGCACATTGCTCAAAAAAAAAAAAAAAAGCCCAACTCAAGAAATAGAAATTCTGAATACCTGTAATAGTTAAAAAGGCTGAATTTGTAAAGTTAAAAATAAAGTTCCAAAACATGGTCCGGGACCAGATAGCTTCAGTAAAGAATTCAGAATTCTGCCAAATATTTAAAGAATTAACACAAATCTTTCAAACCCTTACCAAAAATTGAAGCGGGTGCACCCAACTTATTCTATAAAGCATCATCCTGATACACAACCAGAAAAACATCAAAAGAAGATGAGAGACGAATATCCCTTAAGATAAATAGAAAAATCCCCAAGAAAATACCAGGAAACAGAATCCAGCATCACAGAAGAGGGATTATACATCATGACCAGATGGGATTCATCCCAGGATTGTAAGGTTCATTTAACATGTGGGGGAAAAGTGACACATCATTATTAACAGACAAAAATTCCACGATCACCGAAATAGACATAAACTTGACAAAAATCGGACTGTATACGTATTAACTACTTATGTTCCCCCAAGTTCACATGTTGATAAGGAGGTGGAGCCGGAGATCCTAAGGCAGAACGTTCATAAATGAGATTAGTGCCCTTATAAGAAAGCAAAAGCTTGCTTTCTCCCCTCTCTTTGCTCTCTGCCATGGGGGAGTACAGCAAGCGGACAGAGATCATGCTGACTTGCTAAGCTGGGTCTGACTCTGTGACCCCATGGGCTGTAGCCCGCCAGGCTCCTCAGTCCATGGGACTTCCCAGGCAAGAGCACTGGAGTGGGTTGCCATTTCCTCCTCCAGGGGATCCTCCTGACCCAGGGACCGAACCTGTAGCTCCTGCATTGGCAGGAGGATTCTCATACCCCTGGGCCACCGGGGGAGCCCACAGGAAGAGGATCGCCATCTACAAAGCAGGATGAGGTCTCTCGCCATCATCTAGCCAAGCTGGCACCCTTCTCTGGGCCTTCCCAGCCTCTGGGACTTTGACAAACGTTTGTTATTTGAGCCACTTGGTCTGTGGTAATTTGTTATAGCAGCAAACAAACTAAGACACCATCACTCTTTTAAGATAGAAACACTCAACCCAATCAAGGCCATCTGTGAAAACTCCAGAGCCAATTATCCTATTTAATGCTGAAGGACTAAATGTTTCTCCTTAATAACAGGAACAAGCCAAGCCTGTCCACTCTTATCATTTCTATCCAACACTGTACTTCAGGATTTAGCCAAGGATTACCCCCATGACTTTTTGTTCCTCATCCTTATTCAACAACATCTTGGTGCTCATGGGAGCTTCCTCAGCCTCTGGCTGGCTCAAAAACTGTTGGATTGCACCTCCCAGGACTGCAAGCCTTGTCATTTAGCTAACCTTGAGACCAAAGAAAGAACCCAGAGACAGTGACAGATACATTAATGACTTATTAGATAGGGGGGGTCTTACAAGTCTAAATCCTGGAGCATGTCACTCTCTTGTGTTCCACAGACAAGAGGCCAGACACTGCAGCAGTCTTCACTACTTGGGTGAGAAGGAGGCTACCATTTATACGGGGTATTACCATCACATTGGCTCATCAGTTACCAAGGAAACCAATGACTGCGGCAGGGGCAAGCATGTAGGCAGTGACTGATTAAGCCCTATAATTAAGAGGACTGGAGAGTCATGTGAGTGAAGCAAGGACTGGTCAAGTAGGAGATGTACAGAGAATAAGAGTGGAGTCATCCTGAATGGCCTGATCATACTTGCACACAAACAAATTATTAGACCTAACACATGAGTTCAGCAAGGTTGTAGGAACAAGATCAGTATATAAAAGTCAACTATTTCTCTGCACTTAGCAGTCTGCAATATAAAAATGAAATGAAGGAAACAATTCCACTTATAACATCAGAAAGAGTAAAGTACTTGAGAATAAATTTAACAAAATTAATGCAAGATGTGCAAGTAAAAATTACAAAACATCAATCCAAGAATTAAAGATCTAAATAAATGAAAAGATATTCATGATCATGAATCAGAAGACTTCATATTACAAAGAGAGAAGTACTTCTCTCAACTGACCTACAGAGTTAATGCAATTTCTATCAAAGTCCAAACATTTTTGTGGAAAATGGTATGCTATGCTATAATTTATACAAAAATCCAAGAGACCTAGAATAGCCTAAACAATCTTGAAAAAGAATAACTAAGTTGAAGGACTTCCTTACACATAAGAAGCTACTGTGAGGAATAAGGATTGGCACACATATCAATGGAACAGAATTGAGAATCCAGCAATAAACCCTTCTATTTAATTAATTTTTGACAAGGTTGCTAAGACAATTCAGTAAAGGAAAGAATAATCTTTTAGCAAATGGTGAGGAGACAACTAGATAACTCTGTACAAGAGAATGAATTGGAAACAAAGAATGAATTGGACCCTTCCCTCACATCATATAAAAACTAGCTCAAAATAAATCAAAGATCTAATGTGTAAGAGATACATATAAAACATAAAACTATGAAACTCTTAGAAGAAAAGACAGAACCAAGTCTTTATGGCTTTGGATTTGGTAATGGATTCTTAGATATGACATCAAAAGCACAATCAACCACAAAAATACAAACTGGATGTCATCAAATTAACTTCTGTGTGTCAATGGACACCATCATGAAAGTGAAAAGACAGCTCATAAAATGGGAAAAAATATTTGCAGATTATACATCTGATAAAAGACTTGTATGCAGAGTATATAAAGAACTCTCACAGCTCAACTACTTTTCCTTGGTCCATGTGGTCTGTGAAGGAGATTGGGGTTATTAGAGGTATTTGAGACTGTGGTTCCCAAACTCTAGTGCATCCAAGAATAGGGTTGCCAGATTTAGCAAGTAAAACACAAAAATAATCCAGTCAAATTTATATTTTAGATAAACAGTAATTTTTTAGTATAAGACCCATGCAATGTTTGGGACAAACTTAACTAGGTGTCCTCTATTCTACTTGGCAACCTTACCCAAGAATCACTTTGAGGCTTCTTAAGTGCTGATTCCCAGCCCAGCCCTACAGATCACCATTCAGTGGCTCTGGGACTTAGGAAGCTGCCCTCCTAACCAGCCCCCAGGGACTGTGACATGGGTGTCCGGGCCACACTTTGAGAAACACTGATGAGATTCTCTAAAACAGTCATAAAAACTTCCAGAAGAGCTTCTAGCCGTACTCCTTAGAGTCATTCATATTCCAAATTCATATATAACATGGAATCGGAGGCTTTGCAAATATCCCTGGTGGCTCAGACAGTAAAGAATTTGCCTGCAATGTGGGAGAGCAGGGTTTACTCTCTGGGTCCGGAAGATCCTCTGGAAAAGGGAATGGCTACTCACTCCAGTGTTCTTGCCTGGAGAATTCCGTGGACAGAGGAGCCTGGCGGGCTACAGTTCATGGGTCTCAAAGAGTCGGACATGACTGAGTGACTAACATACTCCTTGAAATAATAGAGTGTTAAAGGGCAAAGCAAAGCAAAACAAAACAGAATAACAACATCAATAACAAAAACTCTTGAAGGAATCCAACCAGGTACTGTATGCAAGTTTCCTGCCTAATTCCCGGAAAAAGTGATCAGCCCAGGCAGACTGTGGCAAGCACCTTGTGCAACAGGACACACAGACTGTTATGCATTTTTTCCACTTATTTTCTTCAGGTCAAGTCTCACAAGGTAAGAGGCTTTGCTCTAAATGCAACTCTGAGTGCATTCCTTCCAAGGCACTACAGGGCTGGAAACCACCACGACCATTGCAAGAACCCCCAGAGACAGTGGATAATCACACCCAGGACAAGCCTTCAGCATAGTGAAGACCAGAGAGCATAGGCTTATGAGTGGATTTCTGCTCTACCCAGTGAAATTAACATATATAAGCTGCTATGAGTCATAAAGTTTTCCCAAAATAGGCTGCACTGTGAAAGCATGTCTATCTCGCAATGACTGCAGATTCCGCCCACTGGGACTACACCTCAGCTGGAGAGGGGGCATGTCCACTCCAGCCACAGCGGCAAGGGTTTGAGGAGAAAACTCAACTCACTTTCCATCCACAGCCTCCACAATCTTGACCTCAATCTCCTGTTCATACAGGGTGCGTAACATCCGGTCTCGCCTGTCCTTTCTGCGCTTGAGGTTTATCATGAAAATCTAGTACAAGAAGAAAAAAGGAAAAGAAATACAGATTACTCAGTTTTTATTTTAGGCTGTTGAAAAGCAAAGGAAGCATAAGGAACAAAGCTTTAGTTAGAATAAGGAGTGGAAAGATTAGGGGAAATGGTGACGATTTATTTGTATTTCATATCGGGTCAAAAAGCTATTCTTCAGGAGGCCAAAGGTGAATTAAACCCAAAACATATGAGACCAAGGGGAAGGAATAAGTTTGGCAAGTGGCTAGATTTACCAAGACCTAAGTCTGCTAAGTGTTTGCGTTGGGCCAGTTCCTACACCTCGGGAGAAGACAATGGCATCCCACTCCAGTGCTCTTGCTTGGAAAATCCCATGGATGGGGGAGCCTGGTAGGCTGCAGTCCATGGGGTCATGAAGAGTTGGACATGACTGAATGACTTCACTTTCACTTTTCACTTTCCTGCATTGGAGAAGGAAATGACAACCCACTCCAGTGTTCTTGCCTGGAGAATCCCAGGGATGGGGGAGCCTGGTGGGCTGCCGTCTCTGGGGTCGCACAGAGTCGGATACGACTGAAGCGGCTTAGCAGCAGCAGTTCCTATACCTCAGTTTCCTCATCTGTGAAACAGAAGTAATACTGGTCCTATCATCCTATCACCTGGGTACAAAATATTAGCTATTCTTGTAATTTGTATCCTCTGTAGAAAAATTTGAAGTCATTCCAAGAGTAAGAAACATCTAGTCTTAACAAATTCCTTTTATTACCAAGAGTTCCAAATTGAATTATTAAGGTCTTGATTTTCATAGCTTCTTTAGCAGACCTCTTCAACTCTCTTAGACTTTCTCTGAAACAAGAAAAAGGACTCTGCCCTTGGGAGTAGCCCTTAAGGGAGAGTCATAATTTCCATATTACATGGATCTGAGGGAAGTCTTAGAGAGAAGACATGTACTGGTCCTTGAAGTCCCCAAAATGTGCATTCAGATTGTCCCCCATGAGGGCTGGGTCTTCCTGCAGCTCCTTGCAGTAGCCCTGAAATTCCTGATGACTGCAGTAAACACACACCTATCACAAGGCTGCTACTGAGAGTTGCACAGATAAGGAAGCCAGTCTCATTATTCCCAGATTTAAGGAGCCTCATGAAAGTTGTTACAGGTAATGAAGTGCTTTAATAAAGTCCTTTTCTACAAGCAATAATAAACTCACTTTGTACATTAAACTAGTCCTGAAAGAGAGGGAGACTTCAGTTGCCAGCGAAAAATTCTGAATAGCATGGGAAAGGAGAAGCCTGCACGAATAAGCTGGACAACACTAGCTTCATCCTAAAGATCCATCTAGATGGCTTTGAGGAAGACGTCTAATGTTACGGGGCTCAGTTCCCTTGTTTATAAAAAGAGGGAGTTGAGCAATCTTATCTTTCAAGGCTAATACAGATTAAATTTTCTATAATATGTGGTTTATTATAAAGCTTGCATTATGTCTACAATAAAGAAGAAGTCATGTCGTACAAGCAGGCTGGAGTTTTGACTTTACTGAGGGTTAAGCCATGGTTCACACAATCATTCTGAATGGAGTATCAAGATGTTATACGTTTTACCAGATCAAAAGCTGAATTAAGTAAAATTTCAACTCTTCAATATTTTATGAAAATATTCTCACTTCCATCCACTTATACAGCTCAAGGAAAAGAACGGACGGGGGAACAAGATGTCTTCTTTGAAAAAATCATCCATCTGAATCAGAACAAAGTGGATTAGGTATATATCATGATTTTATTACCTCCACTGTTTATCTAACTGTGCAATTCTTTAAAAAAAAAAATTCCTGTGGTAACTCTATTTGCCCTGTTACTTGGGATTTTATAACAACGAGTTGTGTTCATTTATGTGTCATTTTCTTCCTGTTTAGAATCCTACTGTGATGGGAACACATTCCATCTCCTGATTTTAAGGCTATGGGGAGGAATGGGCATTTCCTCATGTGTACACATGGAGCTACCTGAGGTCACGCCAGGAGAGTGAAACAAAACAAAAAACTAACAGAAATACAACAAAAAGTCCCCTCAGACCCAAGACCTCTAGTCTGGGTAGACTTTGGTAAATAATAATCCCGTCCGGGGTACTGCCAGGACAAGTGCAATAAAAACTGCAGCTATGAAGGGAAAACACAGACGGCTTGCTCATACTTAGTGAATAGTAAACAGACAAAAAGCCACCCAGCCAAATGCAGCCCAGACACCCCAACAAGGCCACAGAGTACAGGGAAGGTTGGAGAAGCCCTGAAATCCCTTTTTCTACTATCCTATCTCTGTTCCAAACAGAGAGATGACCACCAGGGCTCAGGAGAGCAGAGTCCCCATGTCTGTATCTCCATAGAGTTGGCCTTTTTCAGAAGGCTTCTAAAAGTGACCCGGTCCTGGCAAATGGAAGACCAGAGCTAGAATATCCTGCTTTAGTCCCATGGTATTTGCTCTGATTTGATCCTCACTGGAATGTGTTTATAAAGGGAAAAATGAATATACGTAAAGACCCTTGGGTTCTTTTACCTGGAGACACAAGAATTAGTGAGGGCTGCAGAAAAGGAGAGCTGTAAGTAATACGTGGAAGCCAGTTCAGTATCTGGGGTGGGCCAACCTTTTGGAAGCCCTGACTGTTTATAAAACTATCTACACTTTAATTCTTCTCTACACTAGTCTAATTCATCTCTATTACACTTAAAACCATCTAATCTCATCTTGCCCTCTGTAGAAACAGCATGATAGTTTCTAACTCCTTTCCAATTAATATTCGTGAAATACTCCTTTCCATTTCTGAAATCTGACAAGTAAACTTCATAGAATAAACCCCAACTTCCAGTTCCAGCAGGAATTTAAGATGGCTGTACTTTGGAGACCTATATGACATGATACAGGGAGATAAACAAGGCATTTTCTTTCAGTGAATCAGTGGCAATGAGCACAGAGCACAAAGTTTGGCTCATAACATATCACAGATTCATGGAAAAGTTCCATCGTAGTTTGTGGATTCCCAAGGCACTGTCCCAGCCTCCAAGTCATCAAGTTTCTGAACATGGGTCAGCAGTTATGTGACATGAGGGACCCATGAAGGATTCAGTAATTTTGGAGTCACAATTCTGGTTCTGCTGAGCATATCAGTAAGACAGGCATCTCGTTACATTTCTGCTCAATTGTTACATAATTAAAGTGTAATAATAAATATAGCCCTTGGAGCATTATTATGAAGTTCTCGCCTGCTACAAAAACAAATTTTAGAATGGGTTTCTTTTTTCTCTTTTCCTTTGTCCTCTAAACCCTGCCCTCCAGTTTTTCCCATGGAAGAACAGCAAAGAGAAAATAAAGCAAAGAATGGTTTCCACTTACTCAGAATAAAGTTAAAGTCCTCTAATACCTAAAACATATATCTTCTTTACCCTACCCTTGAATCTTGATAAAACATGGCAATATCTGCTCTTAGAAAATGTTACTTTCATGCCTAATTAGTAACATTTTTCTGCCTCAATGATTAATTCACTTTTACCATGATGCTCCTTTTTAAAGACAAGTGAATAACATACAACAGAAACCAAGAACCTTTTCCAAGTTTCTTTTCAGCAGCCCAGCTGATCTGGCTGACTCTCAGATATGTGCCCAGGCTTGTTGTTCTGATGTAAACATATAAACATGATGTACACATGCTCACACATACAGGTGCTTACCAACACAGACACCTTGCCTACCTCATCAAATCCCATCTTGTCTGGATATTTAGGGACAACTGAGACAAACTGGGAAGGTTCCATTGGAGGACCGTCAACTGGAAGACACAAGAAACACGCAGAGTGCTTTGTTAGTGAGAGTTTCAGAGAACAGCATCCCATTCGCAGCCTGACCTCTGGAAGCACAACCTGCATGGTCAGGGTAGGGAATAACTGCTCAGTAGTTTTCCAGAGTTAAGTGGCTACACAAGAACCCCAACGGTCACTGTGCTGGTTTTGAGAGCACTTGTTTTTATGTAGATTGCAACACTTGCTCCATTTTCCGTAAGACCTATTTTTAAGAATATATGGAGGACAGTTTTAAAGATTTTTATTGGAGTATAGCCGATTAACAACGTTGTAATAGTTTCAGGTGGACAGCAAAGAGACTCAGCCATACATATACATGTATCCATTCTTCCCCCAAATCCCCTCCCATATAGCCTGCCATATAGCATTGAGCAGAGTACCACGTGCCATACGGTAGGTCCTTGTTGGTTATCCATTTTAAATATAGCAGTGCATACATGTCCATTCCAAACTTGGAAGGACAGTCAGGGTAATGATTAAGGGTGAAGCCTCTTGGAGTCAGATGATCTGGGTCTAAACTTTGGTCTGTGAAGGTCTGGAGCAGATAGATGACCTCTCAAAGTTTGTTTCTTTCTTTGCATGTAAAATCAGGATAATAAAAATGCATATCCTGGAGTGTTATAAAATTTAAATGAGACCTACATGCAAAGCACTAACCACAGTAAATCAACACAGTAAATGCTCAACAACTCCCAGTTACTACTCATAGTGGCCTGTGATGAAAGAACTCAGAAATAGGCTAGACTTTTTCCAAAGAATGCTTTTTTTCCTATACATTTAAAGTTGTAAAACTCTGGGACTACTTCTTTTTCTTCCATCCAGGCAGATTTAGCCATAGGTACTCAAAAGACCTTTTATTTTAACATGAACAGGCTCCTCTGTCTATGGAGTTCTAGCAGGTTGCCATTTCCTTCTCCAGGGGATCTTCCTCCGGACCCAGGGATTGAACTCACATCTCCTGCATTGCAGATGGATTCTTTACCATCTGAGCCACCAGAGAAGTCCCTGACTAACACACACCTCCAAAGGTCAGGCCATATCCCAGAACTTGGTACAGGGCTTACAAGGAAGTTTCTAGATGGGAGGGGTGTCACATCTCAAATGAGAAAAGTTTTCTTTATTTCATATTTCAAAAAAGCTTTATTTAGAAAAGCTTATATATATGTTTTAAAGGTTAGAAATAATATTGATTAAAGAGCCCAAGAAGATCTTGAAGGTTTTTGGTATGCACAAAGTCAAAGTACTCACTTGGTTTTCCTTGAAGACGTAACACAAGGAAAATGCAACCTGAGAGCAGGTAAATGGGTTGTTGAGCAACGACTGTCGATGGCCATTGCTACTGTCTGTCAATATCCATTCTCCTCTATTTCAGGTATATGAAAGGGGCTTTTTCACCTTGAAGTTAGTCATGGCCATATGAGTTCCTGCTATTCAGATCTACAAACTCTCCTCCCATGCTCCCTACTCAGCCCCACCACAATGATCTTAGTAGCCAATGTCGATATGGAGAAGGCAAAAATTTGAAGCAGTCTAGAATGGGGTCACATAGAGTCGGACACAACTGAAGCAACTTAGCAGCAGCAGCAGCAGAATGAGGTGCCGGAGAAGGCAATGGCAACCCACTCCAGTGTTCTTGCCTGGAGAATCCCAGCGATGGGGGAGCCCGGTGGGCTGCCGTCTCTGGGGTTGCACAGAGTCGGACACGACTGAAGCAACTTAGCAGCAGCAGCAGCAGCAGAATGAAGTGCCAACACATGGAAATGAGATTTCAGCATTCTCTATGAGATATCCCAGCATAACTTCAGCTGTGCTGATTGAGATACTGTCCAAAGAATATTTTTTTGTTTCACTCACCCTTTATTGGGATATTAAAGAGAAACCATGACATCCAGTTTCTCTTATGATCAAGTCATGTGAAACTGTAGAAACTAGTGAAACAGATTTCCTAAGCCAAACACAAGAGATGATCTTATTATTTCAAACCTGACCCTTACCATCACATTTCTATGAGTACACAGTGAATGTGTTTCTGTTTCCATTAGCAGCCCAGAACATTTTGGTTCTTCCTGCTCCACCAACTCCATTAATTTCTTTTAAAATCAACAAATGTTGATTGCAGGGTCACCATGTACAGGGTAAGGTTTTACAAGCAAAAAACCTTAACATACCAACTCCTTCCCGTTCATCTTGTTTGAGGAGCTGTCTAGCCCTCCCTCCCTGGGCCTTAGACTTGAGAGGAGGGTAAATTCTGGTCTCCCTGTTGGTCTCCGTTTGGGTTGCCTGGCTTTAACGTTTCATCTGAAGAGTCTGCTTTTAGCCACTTTGCTTCCATCAAACATGGGTAGTCATTGTGTGCACAGGACAAGTATCCCCCAAAACCCACAAGTGGCTGGTCTTGAAAGCCACCATTGAGCAGAAATATGAGACACAGGCCTGGGTTTTGTAGCTGAAGGTAGAGTTAAGCCATAGGGGAAAACAGATGATATTAATTAGACCTAAAAGGTGACTATGTGGGGAGAAGGGATGCCTCTTTGCTGTCATCAGACATCCCAGCTTCTGTTCTGGGTCATTTCTGACTCCATCAACCACAGTTAATTCAGTCCCTCATTGAATCCCTCCCTATACACGTCCTCGGCGTACTATCACCAGGTGGGATGTGCCTCATTGGTGCCTGAATTGTTTCAAGATTTAGGAATAACAATAACAGCTATTGGTATAGCGATCTACTACCCACTGCACTCTGGGCTACACTCTTGATATATATATTCACATTTATTTAATCTTCCCAACATGTTCCACAGACCAGGTCCCTATTTTTACAGATAGGCAAACAAAGGCTTAAATAACATGCTTAAGGTCACGGAGCCGATAGAGCTGGTATTTGACCCTAGGTCTGACTCCTGCACATGAACCCTTAACTCCCACTCTACCCTGCCCCCAAAGCTAGACCTTGGTAGCCACTGGCCTCAAGCTGGCCTTGGGTCACGGGGCTGAGCTCACAGAAGCTCAGTTGGTAAGTCCTTGCTCCCTGGTGACCACCATATGTTGCTCTTTCTGTCATCTGCACTGGAACGAACTCCACCCACAGAGCAGAGCACCAGCCCAGTCATGCCCAGAAAAGCATTTGCAAGATTGTGCTAGGACCACATCCTAACACTTCTTCAGAGTTTCTCCTGGACTTCTTCCATGGCTGCAGCCACCACCCTAGCTCAGGTCCTCACTCACATGTCTGGGCTGTTTTAATACCTTTCATACGGCAAACCAATCCAGTACTCTTGCCTGGAAAATCCCATGAGCACAGGAGCCTGGTAGGCTGCAGTCCATGGGGTTGTGAAGAGTCTGACATGACTGAGTGACTTCACTTTCACTTTTCACTTTCATGCATTGGAGAAGGAAATGGCAACCCACTCCAGTGTTCTTTCCTGGAGAATCCCAGGGACGGCGGAGCCTGGTGGGCTGCCATCTACGGGGTTGCAGAGTCGGACACGACTGAAGCAACTTAACAGCAACAGCAAACACTTTTATGCTCTTTGTCTTGCTCATTATAACTCATTATGCTCACTGTGACCAAAACAATCTTCTTCCTTAGGCACTTCTCTATTCTATACAGTCATGCTTGGCATTTAGGTGCTTTACAATTTGTTAAGTGATTTGTTAAGGATTTCCTTGTAGCTCAAACAGTATAGAACAGTATAGACTCCCAGACAGAATCTTGCCCGAGTTCAAACAGTGACTGGCAGAGATGGAACTCAGATTTTAGATCTTTTGACTTCAGATGCAATATTTTAAACAATCTTTACATGACATTCTGTTGCCTCAAAATGTCATTACTGAGAAGAGGCACCTAAGCTAGCCCATTGCCTCATGCTGATTTGTCCAACCAATCTTCTCATGCCTCACAACCTGTTTTCCACTATCCCCTTGACAAGATCAAGCCTTTGGTCATACGTCCCTCAATTTTCTATCCAACTCCTACAGTACTAAATGAGCAAATACATGACAGTGATGGTCAGGGCTTTTAGAAGTGTTAGCTGTTGTTTTTATACACTATCTCTACCCAATCCAAACTCTTCTACTCTGATCTCTAGAAACTCCAGTCTGAAATTCATAAACTCCCTGATATCTCCAGTCCCTTCACTTTTTCTGAATGTCTCTTTGCCTTTTTGTTTAGACCAAGACTTGGCTTTCCTTTGAGGTCACTGACTCCCTTTCAGCTGTTGGTGTGAAAACTGATCTTCCTCATGTCCTCCAACTCACTCCGACCAGTTTCTCTTCCATTCTTCAAAGCCCCAGCTTCTTTGAAGCCTGTTGCAGGGCTCGGTACCTTCTATTCATGCTCCCTCAGCCACCGGCTCCCAGTCTCACTACCCCGCCACCACTCTTAGAAACAGCATCCACGTGGTGATCCAACAGCCAGCAATCCAGCACCAGCGGTCATTCTTCCAGTGACCCACCACACTGTCCGCCTCCATCACACCCTTCTTGTTCTCACTCCCGTCAGTACCCAACCTAGATTTCACAGTCTACAGCTCTAAGCATCCCTTGGAAGGACCTTTCATTCTCTTCCACTGATCTTGCTTGGTAAAACTCCAATCCTGGTTAAACCCAACTGCTCTCTTCCCACCAAGAACCCTGAAGAGAGAAAGTCACACTGTTGTGTTGACTGAGTGACTTCAAAATTACAACCACAGATGTCAAATTGGCACTCGATACTGCCAAATGATGCAATTATGCTTCCACAGTAAACTTACTTTCCCACTCTCTGAGAGCTCTATTTCATGCCTTGTCCTCTCTCCTGAAATCTTCAGCATCTCTCTTGAGCTGACGACTGGATCACATACATAACGGAGAAAATGTTTAAAGCCCAGTTAGATCCATCTTTCCCTTCCACATCAAACCCAGCTGCCTCTCTGCCTACATACCCTGCCTTCCTGTCTGCTACAGCATCCCTGTTCTATCTAGAACTTGTTTTCTCAAGGGCCTTAAATTATCTTCTTTTCTACATCATTAAATTCTCCCTATGTTTTGGACTTTTCTCATTAGCATACAAACAAGTTAAAATCTGATCTTAAAAGAAAAAAACTTAGAAGACAAA
This sequence comes from Neotragus moschatus, assembly GCA_006410615.1. Taxonomy (NCBI): domain Eukaryota; kingdom Metazoa; phylum Chordata; class Mammalia; order Artiodactyla; family Bovidae; genus Neotragus; species Neotragus moschatus. The sequence continues at coordinate 4,808,956 of SJYA01002524.1, forward strand.
ACACAATGAAACAAAACAGCCTCTTCTCTTGATGTTTCACTCTCTTACAGACACCACCCTATTTCTCTATCTCCCATGCCAATGAGAGTCCACTTTCTCATCTCCCCATGGCTCTCTCTTCAGCCCACTCCAATGACTTTTGTCCTCACCATTGCACTGAAGTAGTTCTTATCAAGGTCATCACAGATGTCTGTTTGAGAGAACCAGTCATCAGTTCCTTATCCTCATTTTACTTGACTTTTCAAAAGCAGCTGGTTCCTCTTTGAAACGCTGGCTGTTTGTCTCCCCCTGGGATCTGTCCTCTTCCTTCTTTGTGCTCTCCAGCCAAGCAAGTTCACACTGTTCCATGGCTTCAAATATCTTTTTAATGCTGATGACTCTCAAGTGTCTGTTTCCAACTGGAGTGTCTTCCCTGAAGTCTAGACTCACATATTCAAATGTCTCCTAATCTCTCCATTTAGATGTCTAATATATACCTTAAGCTTACATGGCCACAACTTCCCTTCCAAGTCTTTCCCCATAAAGCCTCTCCAATTTCATTAAACGATACACTAGGCCAACTTCCTGGAGTCATCTTTGATTCCTTTCTTTCCTTCATGAGCTGCATCCAGGTCTCTGTAAGTCCTGTTGGCTCTACCCTCAAAATATATCCCGAATCCACCTGCTTGTCATCACCTCCCGGCTGCAGTTTGCATTCCAACCACCATTATTTCTCAGCAGGAGAGATTACTGGTCCCTTTACATGCCAGTATCCACACCACAGCGTGAATGATTTATCTAAATATATACGCCACATCACATCCCTCCCCCATCCACACGGAATCCTATTACTCTGAGAATAAAAATCTGAATCCCTTACTGTGGCCACAGGCTGTGCATGTCTAGAGAGGGTCAAGGACAGATTCCAGGGACTAGAGCAAGGGGGTGGTTTAGCAATGATTCAAGAGCATTACACTGATTGTGCACTTTGTTTCTATTACTATGTCAGCTCCACTGCAGATCATCGGGCATTAGATCCTGGAGGCTGGCGACTCCCGCTGTGGAGGGAAAGAAGAGAGGGCTCTGGCCAGCCTCTCTGAGCCGACATCTACTTGGACTCAAGACTGATAGTCATGCAATGGGGCTGATAAGGGAAGGCACATTACCAAGCATTGAATGGAGTCCTAATAGCAGGAACACTCTCAGTCTTACGGAGTTGATGTCTATTCTTTTATGTGCTCCTCTCAACCCTGCAAAGTCAGTGTTCTTATCCTTACTCCACAGATAAAGGAACTAAAGCTTTGAGAGGTTGTTCTCTCTGCCTCCATGACACAGCCTGAGTCCAAGTCTGTGAGTCTAACTTCATGATCAGAGCTCTATTTGCTCTGATCATGAAGGTTTTATTCATTTGCTCGTTGTTTCATTGTCTGGTCATGCATTCGGCAAATATTTGTCCATTGCCAATTATATATCAAGGACTGTGCTAGGTGTTTGAGATAGAAGGCAATAAGATACTGCTCTCGGCCTCTGGGTCTAGAACACAGAGAAGAGGCAGGCATACTGAAATTAAACAAATTCACAAAAGAAATTCCTAAGGGCTGGTTCTAGAAATACTATGTCAGTGAACCAACTGACAATTCAAATCTCATTCCCCCTACGAATACTGGTTCCCCTCCCCCACATTATCTCTATTATTCTCTATACTTATAGAAAATAGCAGTGAGCTCCTCTTTCTTTTTGCAAACTCAGGGATATTGAGACTAGGAAAGACTAGATGGCTTGCAAATGACCATGTGCATCAGCAGCAAGAGCTGTAATGTGGGGGTGCTTTGCGCCCCATCCCAAGTATAGTCTATGGTCATGCTTTGCTCATTACCACCAATATGACCCTGCTATACTGGGCTGACTGATGTTTTGCAAACACAGTCCTATGTAAACACAGTAGGAGACCTTGCTATTTAAAGGGATCTTCTGATGAGTCTTTATTATTATTATTGTCCTTCTTACCTTCTGGTCCTAACTATGTTTCTTAAAAGAAACATTTCTGTTCTTCTCTGTGTCCTTGATTTTAATTACATCTCAAACACTTTAAATTCTGAGCCAGTCTTTTCTGAAACCATCCTTTTTATGGAAATTAGCTGAAAAAACTCACTGGACTCTTTTTCAGTCCCTATCTAACTTGAACTTCCTTCTATATCTCATGTTCCTGTTTTCTTAAAATTCTATGATAGCACATTATCTTGTTGATGAATCCCCACTTAACATCTTTAGACTTGATAGAACTTAAGTATCAGATTCGTCTCTCCATCTATCCGCTGGGCAGTTCGTTCATTTATTCAACAAAGATTTGCTGAGTGCCTCCTAGGCAGCAGGGGATGGGTTATGTCTTGAGACTAACATGAAACAATGAATTTATTGCCTGGGGGTGAGGAGCAGGAAACAGATATTCACAGGCCACTCAAGGTTTTAAAATGAACTCATGATTTTTCTTTGTAAATGTCTTCTTAAATCTACATGTGTTTAACATTCCTACAGTCATTCCAGACACGCAAGGCAGAACTTAGAAGGTTCCCTCAGTCCCTCTTCTGCTCATCCACAAACCTTTGGCTAAGTCTTTTCAAGTCTATGTCATAAGGTTCATCTCTACTCTCACTGTTCCTGCCCTAGCTCAGATCCTCACCACCTTCTGCCTAGTTTACCATGTAATATCCCAAACGATCTTTTCACCTCTGACCTGAGGCGAGCATCCAGTGCCCTAGGCTGCAGCTATACTTCTCTTACCAAGAGGGTGACCTTTGTAAATCTAGATTTTAACCTGACGTTTCACTGCTAAAATCCCTTTAGAAGCTCCCTTCCCTTCAGGAAAAGTCCAGAGGTCTTTCTAACTGAGCTTCTGCCCACCTTCCAGCCCTGCTTTCCATTGTGCCTCCCCAGTTACACCCACTGCCCACGTACCCACCTCCTACGCTCTAGTGATGAATAACAGAGTTTCCCAGCTATGGAGTGAAGATTCAATTATGCAAATGTTCCCTCCTCTGCATAGCCAATTGGAAGATTCTCCCCCAGGCAGAGTATATTTGTTACTTTCTCTTTTACACTGCACATTGTACATAATAATTAGTGTAGCCCCTGATTAGCAAGCATTTACCAGTTCTGACATCATGCCAGACCCATATGATACAGTGTTTAAGAACCTGAGTTTTGGAGATAGCGATATGGGCTCAAATCCCAATCTGTCATTTATTTAGCAAAATGGTCTAGAGTAAGATACTTACATGCTTTACATCCCTTTCATTGAGTTATTATAAGGATTAATGAGACAAAGTACAAAAAATGTTTAGCATGATATCTGCTACATCATAAGCTATTATTAAGCTGAAGTTGTAATTACTGTTTTTGTTAATATACTTTGTATATACATCATGGGGAATTGGCCCCCGAATCCTAGATGTTTTACCTTCATTTCACAACTAAGGAGGTTAGATTAATTGCCTAAAGTCATATACTTAGAAAGCAGCAAAATAAGAGTTTGAATCCAACCACAAAACACCAATATAGCCATTATAACATGGTATGAAATGGATTTACTGTGTACCCAGCTCTCCACCTGGATGGGAAGCTCCCAGGGGGAAAAGCTCCCTGGGGGCAAAGACACATTTCCATATTTGTATTTCACAGAAGGAGAAGTTTGAAATGAATGGACAAATGAACAGCTCTGTTTCAGCCAAGGCAGACTATGAGAGTCCAGTCCTGGGAGAGCAGAGAAGCGGCTGATATGGACACGGGGGCAACAGAACACGAGCCGCCGCCACCACCAGCCTGGGTCACTCACTCATCGCTTCTGTCTGCACGTGGATGAGGTTCTCGACTTCCTCCTCCAGGGTCTGCTGGGGCTTCAGGGGGATGGGCAAGTAGCCGTAGTGCTCCCGGTTGCAGAGGTACATCTGGATGCCTGCGGACACAAGAGAGGGACACAAGCGGCCAATCAGAAAACACACGTCTGGGGCTTCCCTGGTGGCTCAGGGGAAAAGAATCCACCTGCCAGTGCAGGAGACGCAGGTTCGATCCCTGGGTGGGGAAGATCCTACATGCGCCGGAACAGCTAAGTCTGTGCACCACAAATACTGAGCCCGTGCTCTACAGCCTGGGTGCTGCAACCACTGAAGCCCGCATGCCCCAGAGGCTGTGCTCTGTAACAAGAGAAGCCACCACAGTGAGAAGCCTGCACACTGCAAAGAAAAGCAGACTCCACTCGCCACAATTAGAGAAAAAGCCGAGCAGCATAGCCAAAAATAAACAAATAAATAAAATTCAAAAAGAGAAAATACACTTCTTCATTCTACGATGACCACTAAGGAAAAAGAGACCAGACTGTTTGGCACTGAAATTGAACAAGTAGTTGTTCCGGGCAGGGTATGTAGACCTCAAAAATGCTCCTTTATTAAGAAAGTATAACACAGTATTGGAGGCAAAATAAAAAACCTGGGCCACTCTTCAGCTCAGAGGAAATTGATATTTTCTCTCTGAAGAGAAAGCATCCTCGTGGCCTGGAAGGAACACTAAAGGCACAAAAGGATCAAAAAGGAGGCAAGGAATTCCTGTTCCAGAGAACAGAATGGAACACTGTAATCCACCTACAGGAAATAAAGAGAAGACGAGGAATAAAAGCCACATTTGATATGAAAGCAAACAGGAAAATCCCATAAGGCTGACAGATTATTAAAGCTAACTCTAGGCGTATGCAGAACAAAAAGTAAAAAACAAAGGAAACTTAAAATTTTCCATGAGTCTCCATGGCTTGATTTCTCCTCTTAGCCCACATGGACTTGGAGTTGACCAACAGACATGAAACTTCTAAAAAAGAGTCAGAAAGGGACAAAAGGAAGCCTGCATTTTAAGACCTGGTAAGAAGCTGTAGTTTGACAATGCAGTCCACGGGGTCGCGAAGAGTCGGACACGACTGAGCGACTTCCCTTTCACTTTTCACTTTCATGCATTGGAAAAGGAAATGGCAACTCACTCCAGTGTTCTTGCCTGGAGAGTCCCAGGGACGGGGGAGCCTCATGTGCTGCCATCTCTGGGGTCGCACAGAGTCGGACACGACTGAAGCGACTTAGCAGCAACAGCAGCAGCAGAGTCATGGCACAGCCCTCTCGTGTGCAACACCCATCTTCCCTGCCCCAGCTGGCCACCTCCAAGAGTTACACAGAATCTTGGTTCAACCAGGGAGCTGAGGATATTGGAATCAAAAGGGCCTCAGAGAGATCCAGCAACTGACAGTCCTGACAAATGAAAAGATTGCTTAAGTAAACAGATGAACCTGCCAAGCTCTGGTCCATGTGTCCAAGCTTCTGATTTGTTAATTTCTATAATCACCTATGCTTTCCAGACAGAGAATTACCTGCATAGAGACTTCTCTGTTTTGTGCAGATGGCATTTCCTTCAGTCAGCTACATCACCTGTCAAATCAGGTGAGGCCGTCTCGTAGCATTAGCAGGGAAGAACACAAAAAGAAAAGAGCCTTTCTCCTTCCCGTGACTGAACCTGGTTCCCATCAAGGCTGGACCAGTAAGCAGAGTCACTTCTCTCGCCTTCTACCAGGAGAACTCACTAGTGCTACTGTTTGTTGACATAAATGCTTCTGAGAAACTTCAAACTCAAGTGGACCCACTTGCAAAGTTGTGATGAATTTAGGAAACAGGAGGGAAATGATTTAATGTTTAGGTTGCCTCTCGACCCTAATTAGGGAAATAGTTTTACCATTCAACTTTCCAAAGCTTTGTTTATAAAGGAGAGATGGGGCCTAGCCAAGCTATCCATCAAGGGTGAGGAGACAAGAAAGGCAGTTTCAGACATGCAAGGTCATAGGTAATTACTTGCCATCACACTTCCTCGGACAGTGACTGGATGATGTGGAAGAAGGAGAAGAAAGAGAAGGGGGGGCAGTGAGGAGGAAGATTATAAAAAAAAGAAGATGATGACTCAGGACAGTGAACAGGAGACTCAATAAGAGAAGAGGAGACGGTCGTAGGTCCACAACTGTGGCTCCTCTCAGACTGGAGGACATCAGGGAGCTCCAGGAGAATCCTTACACACACGCACAAAGAACATCTACACCTGCTGGAATCTGACTGCTCTCAGAGGAGTTCTAGATGATTAGGGATTAGTTTTGGGTTGTATTAGCAATAACAATTGGATAAGGCAATAGCAGCCCACTCCAGTACCCTTGCCTGGAAAATCCCATGGACGGAGGAGCCTGGTGGGCTGCAGTCCATGGGGTCACAAAGAGTCGGACACGACTGAGCGACTTCACTTTCACTGTTCACTTTCATGCACTGGAGAAGGAAATGGCAACCCACTCCAGTGTTTCTCGTCTNATCTCACTGCTGAGGGCCTGGGTTCAATCCTTAGTCAGGGCAACTAAGATTCCACAAGCCATGTAGCACAGCCCCAAACCTCAGAAACTTCATTATAAGCATGCTATTAACACTTGTACCACCATCCGAAAGAGTGAAAAATGTTGGTCTTCTAAAAGGGGGAAGTGGCACAGGATGGTGACTGCTAACTTTATAATAAACCAAGGGGGACTATTTGAACTTGATGTGACTAAGTGCCTGGATAGTTGGATAAGAATATAAAAATTTGAAAAGGAAATGTGCTGATAGTTACATAACATTTATAAAAGAATCTGGTATTCTCAATGAAAGCTAATTCTGGGGCAAACAACTTTCTTTCCAAAAAAGAACGGTGAAGGATACTATATACTGAAGGCCTGTACTTCTCTTAGGAAGGTGGAAAACATTTTCCTGTGCTCATATAGTACGTTAACACTGCAAGATTGATCTACCTACCTTTATCCTTGGTGATGGAAACTCAGAGTCTGAGAACCTGTGCTCTCCCCAAGGTCACCACATAAGTCGTTAGTGCTAAACCTCTGTCCCTAAAAAGCCAACGCCAAGTATCTTTCCATGTGCCCAGGGTCTGGAAGCCGAGTCTCAGAACCAGTGGTCACTCTGGACTGCCATCCCTGCGCACAGGAGGCCCTTTTGCTCACTGCCCATGCTGTGCAGCAGCAGCTCTGCCTGCCCGACACCCACATCTCTTGCCTCTCTGACTCAGCAGACATACAGTGGATAGCTGGCTGGCACCAAAGATGGTTACTGTGGCCACGATACACAGCCCAACTCACTGGCCACAGCGGGAGGTGAACTTCCGACCCTGGCTTCATAGGAGCCACAGAGACTTGCCCATGACCCCTGTGCTCTCTTCTTGGGCTGGATGGGCAGCCACACCCCAGCACCCTTGGATTGCTCTTCTCATTCATCACCCATGTGTGGCAATGTCTGGAGTCAGAGGTGAAAGATTAAGGTTCAAGGTTTGTGGTTAGATGGTCCTGCCTGGGGCATGTGGACCTTCTCTTTCCTTCTGGATATTTACAAAATGAGAGTCCAATGGATGATTCATAGCTGGGGAGCTTCATAAGAGTGAGAACAAAAGAATATAAATCATGTTTCATCTTATTCTTTCAAGAGAGAAGGGAAGTGTTTTGCTTTGAAATTAAGAAGGAAAGAGCTTAGAAACACTCCATGGGCTGTGTAGGACTTGAGGCTCATTTAAGTCTCATCTAAAAATACTCCAGGCTAAGTAAAAAGTGCTACCTTAGAACAGGAAAGCTCTGTCTTCCTCCCAAATGACAGTCATTCTTTCTTGTCTTGACTCCTGCCCTGTTCACAGTTTATACCACTGATCTGACCCTCAGCTTTCACTGCTTCATATCTATTACTTACGTTTCCGCATGTAAAGATCTTACCTCCCTAGCTGTCACAGAGCCTAACACAATGCTAGGTACAGCAGGAAAGCCTAGAGGACTGATCCTCTCCCCTTGCTTTTGTGCCTCTCCTCTCCCCACCTGAATCACCCAACAGCTCTGCACCTCTGCGCCTGCTTTCAATGTCCGGGGTAGGCCCATGGGAACCTGACCAATAAAGCGTGAAGTCCAAGCGGACAGCCAAGCAAGGGACAGAGCTGAAAAATTCCGATCCAGCCTGTGTCATTCTTCCAGCTCCAAACCCAATTCTTGGTTTAAAAGATATATCATAATAATTTAGTGCCTGGGTCACAATAATGCCTCGGGCAATGTTTATCAAGGAGGCCTTTGTTAGGCACGGATCGTTATTGTAATTGTTAATAGCTCACTTTCTTGAAACATCCTTATTTCAAGCTCTTAAGCCAAGGCACTGGCACAAGTTGAAGGACTGGGAAGGCCTTGAGTTTGCTTCCATCCTGGAGAAATCAGAGCCAATTGCAGACCATGTGGAAAGAAGCAGTTACCATTAACCTTGACACAGGGATTTTCACAAAAACCTCCAATCTACATGAGGATAAGAACCTTGCTTTTGCCCTGACACAGTCCTAAAAAGTGTCTATACCTGGCCAAAGAGTCTAAATGGCTCTAGCAGGCAAGGGGAAAAAAGCCAGCATTCCACATTTCCACCAAATATTCTCATTTCTACCAAATTTACAGCTGATGAGTGGACACCTATGGCTTCTAGGATGGCCTGATGTGAACTATAACTTGAATCTATATTAATATTCTCACCTGCCAGCAACCTGCCTCAGTCACCTGAGGCAGATGATCCCATCCACCTTGACTGTATGGCCACATGAATTTGTACACCATTCACCTGGTTTCTAAACTCACAGTTCCAAGTGGTTAAGTGACACATTCCTGGCTCATTGATAACGGGAGCTGCCCTCTGTCAGGAAGGTCTGAATGATCCTCAGAAAGCTTTGCTTTCAGGATATCACGTATCTTCGTGTTGACCTGCTTTAGTGAACTATATCCTCTCTGATTGCTTGTGCAAGTGACACAAGGGTAATAACTTATTTTCCTACTGACTTGTCTTCCTCAAAATTCTACAAGGGTTCACAAAAGAGTTAAGTCTGGCTTTGTTTTTCCTTCCACGAGGACTGTGGCAGAGACAGCTAGCTGCATCCCAAAATCTGTCTTCTCCTTCTTATATAGAGAGAATTGGGGCTCTAGATTGCACGGAATAAAGACAATATTCTGAGCTTCCCTTATAGCTAGGAGTTGTCTTATGACTAAATCTGGCTACTGGGCTATGCAAGGTAGTGATGTGTTCAATTTTTAGATGGTACCCTTTCAGGCCAGGAGAGTGCCCTCCCCTCTCTGGTTTTCACTTGATGACTGAAATATTACATCCATAATGATGAGACATCTCAGATCATATGATTAAGGGGTTAAAACTTCAGAGAGAATGGAGAAACGATAGAGAAGGAGCCTGGTCTCTGAAAACTTTGTGGAACACAGTCACTATACTAGCTCACTTATTTGAAAAGAAATAAACAGTCATTTTTTAAGTCTGGGTCTTTTCAGTGTGGTTCTGGACCTCTGTCATGGTTTTCAATTAATAAAAGGACTTCTTTAATGAGCAGAGAATGCAATTGCACCATCAAGAGCTAATCACTTGCCTCTGGCCACAATCACCACATTTTTTTAAAAGAGAGACTGGATGCTTGGGTAGGGGCCAGCTCTGGCTTCTGGTCATTGGTGCTCAAGGAGACAGGAACACAGAGGGTGCTGATATGGTTACTGCAGATAACTGAGTGCCTCCAACACTACCTCAATAGGAAGCCCATTTCCTTACTTAGAGCATTTTATTATAAAATGCACAAAACAAAGGAGCTGGTCATTTGCAGCATCTCCACGGAGGCAATACAACATGCATACAAACAGTACCTGCTTGCCTGCTGGAGAAGGCAAAGACGATGATGTCATCAAAGGTCCAGGTGTAGTCCTGGTGCGGGGGATAGAACATCAGCTTGGCAGAGGCTTCCTTCCTGAGGTCAATTAGGAATGTGGAGTGAACCATGGGGACCGGAAAGCAGCCCAACCTCTTCCATTCTCTAATCTGAAGATAGTCTGGGGTCCGTTTATAGAAGCCCTGGAAAGAGCAGATGGGTGGGTTATTTCCTCTGATCTGAGGGCTTTCTCTTTCCCAACCTTCCATTAGGGGGACTCCTAATGGACTGCAAGGAGATCCAACCTGTCCATTCTAAAGGAGATCAGCCCTGGGTGTTCTTTGGAAGGAACGATGCTAAAGCTGAAACTCCAGTACTTTGGCCACCTCATGCGAAGAGTTGACTCATTGGAAAAGAATCTGATGCTGGGAAGGATTGGGGGCAGGAGGAAAAGGGGACGACAGAGGATGAGTTGGCTGGATGGCATCACAGACTCAATGCACATGAGTCTGGGTGAACTCCGGGAGTTAGTGACGGACAGGGAGGCCTGGCATGTTGCAATTCATGGGGTCGCAAAGAGTCAGACACGACTGAGCGACTGAACTGAACTGAAATGAAATAACACCAGTACCAGTCCTGGAGCAAAGTCACCTTCTCTCTTCTTTATCTTGGCCTATGAATTTCCAGCTGAGCTTAAGAAATGCTACTTACATTTTAAAAAAATCTTAAAAGGGTCTTGTTATCAGAAACAGTTTTGGTTTCAGCACATCTCTTCATTTAACAGCTTCATAAGAATATACTTTNTGAAATAACACCAGTACCAATCCTGAAGCAAAGTCACCTTCTCTCTTCTTTATCTTGGCCTATGAATTTCCAGCTGAGCTTAAGAAATGCTACTTACATTTTAAAAAAATCTTAAAAGGGTCTTGTTATCAGAAACAGTTTTGGTTTCAGCACATCTCTTCATTTAACAGCTTCATAAGAATATACTTTATATTTACGATGTCACTGAATATGTATATGACGTCATTGAATATATGTATATGATGTGTGAGCAGTCGGAGGTGGTTGAGCAGAGCAGTGGAAAGCACACGTTCTGGGATCTGGCTACCTGAGTTCAAGTCCTGCCTCAGCTGCTTACTGCACGAAGGTGTTGGTCAGGGCCCTCAGCCTTACTGGGTCTATTTCCTCATTGTGAAATAGGAATGATGGCACTGTCTACTCTGTGGGGTTCTCTGTCAAGTAAGGAAAAACCTGAAAAACGCTTAGAATAGTGCCCAGCACCGAGAAAGCATCGATACATAATGGCTGTTATTAAAATTACNTCAATCTACTTTCAAGTCTTTTCTGGAAGTCAGATTAGAACCAGCTCCTTTCTTTGAAACAAGATGTAGGAGGAAGAGACCCGCAGACCCACCTGGATGTTCTATTTTCTGGAGGGAAGAGAGGTGATGTGTGTTGCTGATAGTGTTGGGGGACACTAGATGAGCATGTTAGGAGAGAGGTGGGGCAGTACGAGCAGGTGGGAAAATGGGCCTGGAAGCAACGTGGGAGGGAGACACGGACCCCATCCAGCTTGCAGCTGTGCTGAGAAGTACAACAGAAACTGCATCCACAGCCACACACGGCCACAGCCACCAGGCCCAGCACGAGGTCTGGCGTCACAGCCGGGAAGGGCACCAGGACGGCCAACCCGCTCGTCTCACGGTACGAGGCACGTGTAGAGCAAGTCCTGAAACTGAGAACCCGCTAACGCACTTTCTTCTTCACTCAAAGTGTTATGCGTAAGAGTACGTTAAAACACCCAACCCCCAAAATCTTGACTGCAGCGCGAGCCAAAAGTTTTAGGAATTCCATATTATTCCCAAACGCCTTACGGTGTAGGAAACTTCACACCGCATCTTCTTCTTTCCTTGACTGTTGCTTCTGCATTACATGGGACTGACGTTCTCTTCACCTTCCCTACTCATTGATGCATTTCCTCCTAATTATTTTAACAAAGGTCTCATCGTATGAAATTTACTTTCCTGGTGTACAGACTAAACAACTCCAAACTCTGCCTAAGTATCCACTACTGCCAAGCATCCTGAGAAATTAGCTGCGTGATAGATATGTCTAATTAAAAGTAGCCACAAAGACTTTGAATACTCTCCTGATTAAGTTTTAAGTATTTGCCATACGGTTACTTCCCCCAATTGTTCAGATTCTCTTTGTCCTCAGGCTTCCGGGGAAATGAGCAAGTCCTCCCACTGTGGTTGCAGGTCCATCCACACCCGCCTTTGATGCACACGGCCAGCCTCCTGCCTGGTCCCAGAGGAAGAACAGAGGGACTGGCTCCAGGCCACTGAGGAGGGCTTGCAGTCTGCCCCCTCGAGAACACCGCCCTGCTCCTCCACTCCCCTGGTGAAGGCAAATAAACAGAAATCCAGGCAGACACTTCTAGCTGCTGCTTTTTAATCCCTCTGATGAAAATGTGTTTCCGTTCGAATACATAATCATGAAAGCATGCAGGCCCTGGTGTCTTCAGAGGGTTGGAGAGAGAGAGACAGAGCAAAGGCCCAGATGCAAGCTCCCTGAGGAAACTTGAGGCCTGAGTTAAAGGTTCTGTCTTCAGAGAAAATGTAGAAAATGTAATAGTGCAGTGCCTGGCCCGCCCTACAGCTCCACCAGCTGCAGGACACACAAAATTCTGCAGCTGGACAGATTTATCCATCAAGGAGTGTGCAGGAGAAGCTGAGGCTTTCTCTCAAACTGACAGCTCCTTCCAGTCCCATGGAAGATGAGTCTACCATCTACTCCCAATGAGATCAAGAAAAGCACGAAGAGAGGTAACGGACATGGCTAGAAGATTCCTTGAAGAAAGCAAGGAATGGTGTGAAGATACACCTGGAGAGGTGACCGACAAAGTGATACACAGTGATTAGTGATTTTACCAATCAGACTGGAGCACCACTGCTTATGAAGCACAAAAAGGTACTGGCTGGAACACCAGGCTCCTGGGAAGCGAAGCCTGTTCAATCTTGGCCTCAATTCTCCCAACCAGAGCAGAGAGTCACATTAAATCATCTTAAATCATCTCTCCGGCTCCCAGTGACATAGCAAGGAGAGCTCAGCTCTTGAGCTGTGCCAATCCTCATGTAATTAATTTTCTTTGAAGGCCTCATGGGAGAGCGACCTGGAGTCTCAGGAGTATGGAACCTGCCAGCCAATAAGAGGTCTCCCTCCTCCATCTTCAGGAGAACCGTGGCCCTGATACTCCTGTGATGCTCATGGTTGGTCCCCTCTCTGTCCATTAGTCTTTGCTGGCTTTCTTTGGAGCTGGTGGTACCTGAAATGCAAGAGCTGGCAGATACAGGGGCAGCATCCATATGGCCTCAGGAGGGAGTCTAAGTCATGTCTCACCATCAAGCTGCATGTCCGCTTCCTCTCTGCTTCTGCTTCTAGCTCCTCTTGCCTCTTCCTCTTCCCTTCCTGTGCATGTCAGCAAAGGCCCATGAGTCTTGGATTCAAAGTCAGATTAGGACAGCAGTAAATACATACTGCAGGCTTCCCGGGTGGCTCGGTGGTAAAGAATCCACCTGCCAATGCAGGGAATGTAAGAGACATGGGTTTGATCCCTGGGTCAGGAAGATTCCCTAGAGGACGGCATGGCAGTGCACTCCAGTATTCTTGCCTGGAGAATCCCATGGATAGAGGAGTCTGGCGGGCTACAGCCCAAAGGGTCACAAAGAGTCGGACATGATTGAGCAACTTGGAACGCACGCACGTACTGCAAATTCAGTCAACAGCACGTACAGGGATTTTCTTGGCTGATGAAGTCCCTAGGCCAGCAGGTGCTTGGTCACTGTTACAGGGGAAAGCAAGAGCCTCTGCAGCAGACCAGCAGACAAACAAGTCTTCAGAGTGACCAAGCCTTCCTATTTGGGTGCGGCCAAAAATAAAACTGAAGTTTCTTTGGCGACGTCTAAACACACTGACTTTCCTCCTTGTTTTAGAAGGTCAGTTTTCATTCCTCAGTCTTGGCTCCTAAACAAGTAGCCAATTTGAAATAATTGCAACTGGCTCATTTCTTTTTATAAGAACTACTGAGGTTGTGAGAGCTAAACTCACATTACTAAGTGAGGGGCCACTGGAGCCAAATTAAAGAGGAAGACTGGACCACTCTGCAAGTGGAACACAGACACTGAGGACATAGAACTCCTGATCACCTCCATCTGCACTGACCCTCAGGGAATGTTCTCAGCTTTCCTGCCACTCCAGAAAGTCTAGACTTCCAATGCTACAGAGCAACAGGCCTGCAGTCAGTGGGGCAGGAGGAAGGCAATCCTGTGCAGTGATTGATCTCTGCTGTCTTGGAGCCTGCAAGAGGCTCAAGGAAGCTGTGATGGAATGAACAACAAAGTTAGTCACCACCTGGACCCTTCCTGCCATGACTAGCGAGCTGGCAAAAAATGAATTTTCCAACTTGAGACTTTAAAATCTGAATTGCCCTCTTAATTGCCTCATGTTTTCATCCAGCAAGGAAGACTCATTGGTGTAGAAAATAAAGAGCTCCACCTACAAATAAAATTTCACTTTTAGAAGCAACTAGTGAAATTCGTTTTCAAGAAAGGGCATGTCATCAAGTCCTACCACCTCTGTCTCTGCTCTCAGGGACAGGCTCACCAGCTGCTGTCCTGCCAAGGTGGGAAGAGACATGCTTGGCCACTTGGCAAAATACGACAATGGACTCTTGCCTCCTGGCTACTGTGTAGTGTTGTTTAAAAAAACTAGACTCTGTCTGCTGGGTGGACTAGCTGTGACTATGTTTCATATCAGGATACAGATATGAACTGGAACCTGGGAATTTCTTCCAACAAAAGTCTTCTCCTAGATCCTACCAAATCAGTTAGTAGCAATTCTTCCTAATGAACTAACAAATCAGGAAAACTCACTTCCCATGAAACCCTTCTCACCAAGGAATAAATATTTCTATTTTCTTGGTGTCCTTCCTTAGTATGAACCATTCAGTCTCAGAAACAATCATAGGCATTACATCTAAAGACTGTGTAAGAGTGATGTAAAAAGAAATGCTAATTCTGGAAATGGAATCAACCAAGTAATCAGTTGCACTCCTAAAGAGCAAGAAGGAGGCATGGTTAAAATTTGCAGATTGACTAGGTAATGGTGAATTCAAAAGCCCATTATCATTTTAATAAAATCAGGATGAACTTAACTAGACATATTACAAATAGACCATTTCTTGATACTTTCGATCGTAAGCTAGATTTTCCTCTCTTGGTGTTAAGAACCCCTCACCCCTGTATGTCACACACTGTCTCATTTTGAGCTTCACGATTAGCTAAGATAGACATTCTTTTTATTTCTCCATCTTAGGGCTTCCCTGGTAGCTCAGCTGGTAAAGAATCCACCTGCAATGTGGGAAACCCCAGTTCGATACCTCGGTTGGAAAGCTTCCCTGGAGAAGGGATATGCTACCCCCTCCAGTATTCTTGCCTGGAGAATCCCCATGGACAGAAGAGCCTGGTGGGCTTTAGTCCATGGGGTCACAAAGAGTCGGACATGACTGAACAACTNTGTGGGAAACCCCAGTTCGATACCTCGGTTGGAAAGCTTCCCTGGAGAAGGGATATGCTACCCCCTCCAGTATTCTTGCCTGGAGAATCCCCATGGACAGAAGAGCCTGGTGGGCTTTAGTCCATGGGGTCACAAAGAGTCGGACATGACTGAACAACTAAGCACACACACACGAACATGAGAAGGCTGAGGATGAGAGGTTATGTCTTGCTGAAGCCATAGGCATGATAGGGGTTAGAGCCTGAACTTTTCCTTCAGGCCTTTTGATACCCCTCCCAACCCCACCACACACACCCACAGACAGAGATGCCCACCTGTTAAACTGGAAGGAATTCTCTGTCTGATCAAGCACACTAATCAATGTGAACATCTCAGCATAAAAGGATGACAGGAAATAAAACAAGAAAAATGGGAAGATTCATTAGTTTCCTATAAGCTTTGGCATAATTTTCCTTGGAGCCAAAAACCTTGGCATTTCATGAAAGCATCAGTGGCAACATCCGAGACAAGATAAATATATCTCTCATTTATCTAAGTACACTTTTTCCTGTTTTTCTTCTTTCTCCTTTGTTTATTCTTCTTCCCACTCCTTTTCACCTACTTTTCACTTTCTCTTTTCCTTGCTGGATTTTCCAGTTCTATTACGTTTTCTTAATTTGTGGCTATGCCCTGAAGAAATGGAGTTACTAGTGAAATGTTCCTCAATGGGTCAAAAACGAAAGTTCTGATACCAGAGAGAAGATACCATCCTATCCAGGGACACATTCTCCAGGAGCCCTGAACCTCCCGCCCCAGACCTGCAGCCACACGTCAACTCCCTGCCCACACTCCCANTTACATGAAGGAGTGACATGGGCCCGGTCTGAGGGGACAGTGTGACAGGAGAACTGTAAGGCAGAGACACATGCAGATGCCCTCCGATTGCTGCCAGGATAGAATGTGTGCCCAGAAATGCTAGACTTTCCCAAGAAAAGCCAGATAGTCAGGTTTAGAGATAAAAGCCTGTTTTAACCGGTTAGGCTGAAATGCCATAAATATATTCCACCATGGCAGGCGCTCTGTGGAAACCAGGGACCTAATACAAAGACCACATTATCTCAGCCTTTATTAATCACTGCCCATCCATCTGCACGTGCTCAGGGCACATATTTCAGTGATTAAATATTTCAGGTGTGGTTGGGAGGATAGCAGTAGTATCACTGTCCTGCTTCCTCGTACTCAGAAAGCATCTTCAGGAACAAAGAAAGACTGACATGCACAGGTCGGGCAAGGTCTAAATAATTCTCCCAGTCAGTCTAATAGCAATAGAGTCACTATTAGAAAAAAAGAAAAAACAATGAAATGCATCGTAAGCACACAGGTATACTTGCACAAACGCCATCTATAACATCTCTTCCCAGAGCAACTAAGGCATATTTAGCCCTGCTCCTATTTGTAAATAATGGCTTTATTGAGCTATAATTCACACAGCTAGTATCACCTTTTGAGAGTATATAATGCAGTGGTTTTTAGTGTGCCCATAGAGCTATGCAACCATTACTGTGATCTAATTTCAGAACATTTTCATCACCCCAAAAGAAGCCGTGTACCCATTAGCAGCCGCTTCTCATCATCCCCTCTCTCTAGCCCCTGGTCACCACTCATTCTGTCTCTATGGATTTGCATTTTCTGGAGATTGCATATAAATGGAATCATTCAACTGTGACCTTCTGGTATCTGACTTCTTTCTTTAGCATGATGTTTTCAAAGTCCATCCATGTTTTAGCATATATCAGTACTTCATTCCTTTTCGTGGCTGAACAGTATTCACTGTATGGATAGAGCACATTTTGTTTATCAATGGACCAATTAATGGAGATTTGTTGTTTTACTTTTTAGCTATTAGCAACAAAGCTATGAACTTTCATGTACAAGTTTTTGTATGAACATGTATTTTCATTTCCCTCGGGATTGTTGCCCAAGTTTTATTATGGAAAGTGAAGAAAATAGATTTTATTTTATTCTCTCTCATTTTTGGAGAATCCACTCTGTTCTGGGCACTAAGCTGGACATTTCCTATCTATATCTCTAACTCTTACCGTAATTCTCAAGGTAGGTATTATCCTCATTTTTCAGGGTGAGGAAGCTGAGATTAGAGACTCTCTCCCAAAGCTTGCTCTCTTTTCCCTTCCACTTCATCACTGATAAGTATCTTTCTTAATTTCTGAAACCCTCAGTTTTCTGTTCCAGTGCAACAAACAGAGACCCTTTACTCTGCGATATGAATGTCCTGACTGTAAATGACAGGAACAGTTGCAACCCAAGAAGATGACGCAGTCACCAGCCTGCAAGGAGGGCCAGTTCTCAGCCAAGGAGCAAGAAGAGGCTGTTGATGTAAACTGTCGGTCCTCAGCCCTGGGGGGGAAATGCCCTGGCCAAACACAGAGCCATTAAGCATCACGTCAGGAGGAACTGGAGCCAGGGTGACCACAGAGAAAGCCACAGGCCAAGGACTGGGTGGGCTCAGCGAAGCACGGTGGGCGAGCTCAGCACCAGGATCCAGTCTCTGTGTGAAGAGGAACACTGGCTGGTCTGGGCAAAACGTGCGAAGGAAAGGCGAGCATTTGAGCGGAGGATCACAAGGATGCTGAAAGAAGGGGCCGTGTTCTCTACAGAAAGGTTTACTCTGATTCACTTCTAGAGACAACTGCAGTTAAAAACAACAGAAAATATTTCAGTCACCCAGTGAGCCTGCGTTGCTTGCCAGATTATATAACTTAACCACATCCTTAACCAAATATAAAAGTATCAAGTCAGAAGACATGGGTCTTCTGCCAATTAGCTCTCTCATTATGAATTTACTNAAGGTTTACTCTGATTCACTTCTAGAGACAACTGCAGTTAAAAACAACAGAAAATATTTCAGTCACCCAGTGAGCCTGTGTTGCTTGCCAGATTATATAACTTAACCACTTCCTTAACCAAATATAAAAGTATCAAGTCAGAAGACATGGGTCTTCTGCCAATTAGCTCTCTCATTATGAATTTACTTGAGCTCTAATTTTTCCACCTGTAAAACGGAATAAGTACACCTGCTGTTCATACCTAACAGTGGGTTATTGGGAGGAGACACCAGCACCTGGAGTTTTCAACAACTTATTTTGAAATCTGACCTCTCCCTAACCATCCCCAACACACACACACACACACACACACACACACACACACACACACACACNGATCTAAAATGGCACTATTTTAATCACAGATTAAGGTATATGTTGAACATAACTTTCATTGCACATCTTCCAAACAGCAACCCCCTCTCCCGTCTAACCACAAGAGGCACTGGGCAGTCGGATAAGAACTTAAGATGTAAAAGGTAGCCAGTCCTTCTCCAGTCATTGCAGGGAAGTGTGCATTCTGAGAACTCATACAAGTGCCCTGAAATCTGGTAATGACAGAAGAAAACCAACCTTACCCATCCACTTTGCTGAACTGTAAAGTTAAGGGAGAAAATGGGATGTAACTAGTAATTCAGAGGGCCTACTCCAAATGATACCAGGAAATAGAAATCATAAACCAGAACAACCGAAGGACTTCTCTGTGATCTGCAACAACTTCCTTAGTCATTTTAAGGTGTCCTCCTGCGTCTTTCAATTTACAAAACCCTTTTAGACGGAGCTGTAGCAAGAAACAAGCAGTTCTCTATAAAAATTACTCGGCAATTAAAGAGCATACATGATACAGAATTTTCTAATTCCATAATTTCTAAGTAGGAAAAATGGATGACTTGCAAATGTCCTGAGGGACAGACTGGGCCTCTGTTGACATTTAGAGATTAGTGTTCTGGGAGTTTTTATAGAAAAATCATTTTACTTTGCTCTACTACAAAACAATTTTAGTACAGAGCGACAGGAAGCCAAGCCCCCAGGAGGAGGTGGGGTGGGCGGGAGTTGTCCACTGTGACTGGGATCAATGGTTAGTCCGGGGACTGACCCTGAATGTCTTTAAAAGACTTCCTCATATAAGGTATGCGTGTGCATGCTAAGTCGCTTTAGTCATGTGTGGCTCTGTGCGACCCAATGGACTGTAGCCTGCCAGGCTCCTCTGTCCATGGGATTCTCCAGCAAGAATACTGCAGTGGGTTGCCGTGCCCTTCTCCAGGGGATCTTCTCGACCCAGGAATCGAATCCGCATCTCTTATGTCTCCTGCATAGGTAGGCAGGTTCTTTATGAAAATCATTGGGAATAATTACTATTTTATACCCAAAGGAAGCTGTTTTTTCTACAAACGAGAAGGCAATTTCCATGTTGAGAGCAGGAACCACCTGAAAACAGAGGGCCTGATGGAATGGTGCTGGAAAGTGTGAGCAGGTGCTCAGCGCCCCCTTTGCCTGTAACCAGGGAGGACCTATAGCAAAACATAGAGTAGCACGAAGTAGGGGCTCCAGAAATGCTTTCTGAATGAACGAATGAATATCAAGGAAGCCCCAAACTTCTTCAAGCTTCCCGGAAGTCACAAACCCACCAACAATAACCCTCAAGTCTCAGTGACACTTGACCCTTCACCTTGCCACCAGGACCTCTGGTTCCTGCAGAGCTCCCCTTGACCCCGTCACCCCATGGGAGCTGGCCGTCTTTTTCTCTCCTAGCTGGTCATTTGTCATTGCCCAGGTATAGGACTTCTTTGCTGGTGGCCAAACGACCAGGAGTGACATATTCAGAATTTCTACTCAGCTGCCCATCCTGCCTAGAACTAGTTTGATGGGATAATTTTTTTAATCAGAGTATAATTGCTTTACAATGTTGTGTTAGTTTCTGCTGTACAACAAGGCAAATCAGCCATAATTATACACATGTCCCCTCTCTCTTGGCCCTCCCTCCCTCACCTCCATCCCCATCCCACTCCTCTAGGTCATCATAGCACAACCGGCTAAGCTCTCTGTGCTATATAGCAGCTTCCCATTAGCTAGCTATTTCACACATGGTAGCCTGTGTACAACAGTGTTATTCTCTCAATTCGTCCCATCCTCTCCGAGTGGGATCCTTTTCTCGGGGAAGCTTTCTCGGCATCCGGTACAGCCCCTCCACACTCTGCCTGGCCATCTCTGCCCCACACAGCCTGTGCATGCCATGCAGATATGATCCCTGTGTGCTGATACAACTTGAATTATTTCCCAGGCGACTCTGGGTGTAAATCATCAGCTCTCTCCTGCCCCAGGCCTACTGTCATGGACAGAATGTTTGTGTTCTCCCCAAATTCATATGTTGACACCCTAACCTCCANATGCCATGCAGATATGATCCCTGTGTGCTGATACAACTTGAATTATTTCCCAGGCGACTCTGGGTGTAAATCATCAGCTCTCTCCTGCCCCAGGCCTACTGTCATGGACAGAATGTTTGTGTTCTCCCCAAATTCATATGTTGACACCCTAACCTCCAGTGTCAGAGTGTAAAAATTCTAAGTGATAAGGAAAAGGCACGTTTTAGTGTATCTGGCAGTTTTTCATTCTTTCTCTGTAATACACAAAAGTCACGGTGTAGCCTAGATTTGATAAAATATCATATCTTAAAATAACAGAAACTGAAGCAATGATTAATATAATTCATACTTGTAGCAAATCATGTGGCTTTGTCTTTACTTCCTAATACGCTGTGACTCTTTGAAGAGAACAGAAGCTCATCCACTTGGGATGGTGGCTACTCTGAGAAGCAAGACCACAGCTCCGTTTGGTGTGGAGTCAGGTCCACAGGGCCACAGNGGGATGGTGGCTACTCTGAGAAGCAAGACCACAGCTCCGTTTGGTGTGGAGTCAGGTCCACAGGGCCACAGACTCCCAGGTTCTTCCTACAAATATCTTGGAAACAGCACCACTCTGCTAATCTTTTCTGCTTTAATCTCTCCTTTACCAAAGTTAGCGCATCCTTCCCCCCAAATCTCTGAGAACTACTAAGGCAGAATATACACCCAGATCCATTTTATCTAACAAATACTCTGCACCTGCTATTGCCAGGTCCCAGGCTCCACCCTGAAGACACCTTGGTGCACAGAGAATGCTTCCTGCTAACGAGGAACTACCAACTTCCAAAGGAAAAAAATCACCATACTATGGAGACACATTAACCCAGTGATCAACTTTATCACCAGAAAGGAGCAGACAGACATCAGCCTCCAGATGGATCCTGAAGAAATCTGCCTAACGCAGTATTTAGCCCAAATGCCTAAACAGAAGCGAATCGTGAGGACGCATCAGAGAAACCAGACTGAGGGATATCTTATAAATGGCTGGCCGGTATAATATTTTAAAGGTCAGGGACATGAAAAATATGGAAAGGCTGGCATTAAATATTTACTCAGATTAAAGGAGATGAAAGGGATGGAATGCAATGCAACAAATGATCCTGGGCTGGAGTCTCCTCTTAAGAAGAAAAGGAGGAGGAAAGAAAATTCTGTAAAAGTCATTATTAGAGCAATTAAGGAAATGGAAATATAGACTGTAGATTCAGGTAGCGTTGTATCAATGTTAAACTTCTGAATTTGATGTCTCCACTGCTGCCAACAGGTAAGAAAATAATCTTGTTCCTAGGAAAAATACACTGAGTCATGAGGCATGCAAACTATCTCAAATACACAGAGAAAGAGAATGATAATGCAAATATAACAAAGGATCCATCTACCAGAATTTTCTGCATTATTCTTGCAACTTTTCTGTAATGCTTTAAATTACTTCAAAATAAAAAGTAAAACCCTGATAATCCACACGAAAGTCTTTTTTATATGCTTGTAAAATTGTCACGCAATTAAAAAGAACCCTATTCTTAGTTGTCATATGATGTAGCAATCGCAGTCCTGGGCATATATACAGAAAAGACTATAATTCAAAAAGACACATGCATATCAATGTTCATAACAGCACTATTCACAATAGCCAAGACATGGAAAGAAACTAAAACCTGGCAGTCGAGCTGTTAAGAATCCGCATGCCAGTACAGGGACCTCGGGTTCGATCCCTGGTACAGGAAGATTCCACATGCCATGCTGTGGAGCAGCTAAGTCCACACACGGCAACCCCTGAGCCTGCACATCTAAAGCCCGTGCCCCGCAGCAAGAGAAGCCACTACAACGAGAAGCTCACGCGCCCCCAACAAAGAGTAGCATCCACTTGCTGCAAGGAGAGAAGGCCTGCCTGCAGCAGCAAACGCCCGGCACCGCCAAATAGATAAATCTATACATTTTTTAAAAGGTCCATCGACAAATGAATGGATAAGGAAGATGTAGTGCAAATATATCATGGGACACTTCTCAACTATAAAAAAAAGAATGAAATAATGCCATTTGCAGCAACATGATTGCGCCTAGAGGTTATCATACTAGGTGGAGTAAATTAGAAAGAGAAAGACAAATGCCACATGCTGTCACTTACACATGGAATCTAAGACGTGACAGAGATGAGTTAATCTACAAAACAGACATGGCTGCCAAAAAGGAGAGGGGGTGGGAGCGGAACGGACTGGGAATTTGGGATTAGCAGACACAAGCTATTAAATACAGGATGGATAAACAACAAGGTCCTACTGGATAGCACAGGGAACTATATTCAATATTCTGTGATAAACCATAATGGAAAAGAATATGAAAAAGAATGTATGGCATGTATATACAAACTGAGTCACTTTGCTGTACAGCAGAAATTAACACAACATTGTAAATCAACTATACTTGCATAAATTAAAAAAAAAAGAACTCTATTCCTAAACTAAAAAAAAAAAAAATCCAATGAGAAGTATAGACAAGTAAGCTTGCAAACCTTGGGGTGTAGAATTCTAACACATTAATCTTGAGAAATGACCCCAATGAAGTCAAGATCAGAGAGGGAATTGTCAGCATTAAACATGATTAACTAAATGTGAATTAAGAGCAAAAGAAACTCCCTCCTGTTTCAACATTCCTGAAATTACATTTTTTAAGAGATTGGCATTTTCATAATCAACATAATTCCCTCAAATCTGTTTTGGAAATAGGTGAAGTATAAGTAAGTTAACAGATGTATGAGTCTTATCTTGGTCTCTTTCTCAGCCACATGCATCGCATTAGCCAATTATTTCAGAAACATCCAACCAGACTAAAAATGGCAACTTTTCACTCTACTTGTCTTACACTCTGTCCTCCATTATGAAACCCCCTTCCTGTTTCTAAAGATCAAAACATCAGTTTTTTCGTTTCTTTCAGATTTTAAATGGAAACTGATGAGTATATCATCTTGGGGATTATATTCGAACTGTCAATGGAAGATGACACAACATTTTTTCCAATCTCCCAACATCCAGAACACTGGTGATGTCAATCCAAGAAGTCAATATCGTTTAAAAAAAAAAAAGATTTTGGCCTAAATTTAAAATTTGTGTTTATTACAGTATTTTAAAATATGACTTCTCTCCCTGCTTTTTGGACATAATTTATGTTCATTCCACTCTTGCTCATATTCTCTAGTTCACAAGAACAGTAGTTATTATAGACAGAAAGGAAAATGACAGGGCAACTAAAAGTTTAAGCTTAGAGTTGCCAAACGCTCTGCCTTTGACCAACTGCTGGAGGAAAGAACTTCAAGATTCCTTTGGAGCTGGGTCTGTCTTTGCTCTAAAAGTGCTGGCCACCTGTCACTGAGGCACCCACAGAAGTTATGGCCTGATTTTGGGCAACTGAAACAAAGGATAATCAGCTTCCAAGAGATGAATTGCAACTGCCAAGCAGGGTGCCAGTGGTACCCTACAGCCAGGGGAAGCAAAGACAACAGACCAGCGGGGAGGAAGGTCTGGTTTTAATTTTCCTTGGCACCATGCAGAAGCTCAGGGAAGGGCCACAAATTGGGAGAAGGCCACGGCTTGACATATAATCACCAGTGGCAGCAGAGCTACCGAGGAAGCCGGTGGCGACCCAAGGGCTACTGCAGCCTTTTCAAGAAATGACTCAGAACTGGTCAGAACAGTACCATCCATATTCCACTTCCCTTCTTACTGCACGTCCCCACCTAGAGCTGAGCACAGACACACTGTGAACCCTTCCAAGCGAATGTTTGCTACGCAAGTGTTGACCACATGGTTTGTTTTGAGAACCTATTTAACTGAAAACTGGAATCCAGGCCAGAAAAGCTTTCATTTTGGCACCCCTTCTCCAACATAGCTTCCCTGACGGCTTAACTGGGAAAGAGAAATTATCCAGAAAGAAACAGCAGACTGGAGCCCCTTCTGCTATTCACCATCTCCTGTCTCCTTCCAACCTCCAGTGACCTTCGAAGCTGTCTGATGCTGTCTGACTCAGGCAGCCCCGGTCTCTACTAGCAGCTCTGATTAAGATGCCAGCCAGTATGTGCAAAGCCAGCTTCCTCATTCCAATGGGCTGTCATGATTTTTGATCCATGGTCAGAGACCACTCTAATTAGTAATCCAAGGTGTCACAATCTTACACTTCCCTTTAGTTTCCAGTGTAATTATATAGTTAGGATCCTTACGAGGTTCTCTTGCCTCACTTTTAGAATGTGTAAACCCTATGTGTAAAATCAGTGTGTCAGGCACAAGCAGGCAGCAATCTGATCTATTAGATGATATGCTCCCAGACTGTTACATAAACCAATAATAAAGATGAGCTGACCACTATGGTTTGGCAGGAAATGCAAACTGAGCAAATTCCCCCACTTACACTGGCTGGTAGCACAGAATCTGCCTGCCTGCCAGTGCAGGAGCCACAGACTCAACCCCTGGATCCCCTGCAGGAGGAAATGGCAACCCACTGCAGTACTCTTGACTGGGAAATCCCATGGTCAGAGGAGCCTGGAGGGCTGGAGTCAATAAGATTGTAAAGAGTTGGACACGACTGAGCAACTGAGCGTGCGCACACACACAGGGGCTCTGATTATAAAACACTTTATTATAATTCAGAATACTGTCATCTCCAAGAAGGCTATACGAAAAGGAGGAAGGCAGAAAAAGAATGGTATTTCTTTGTCCTTCCTCATGCCTGCTGAGGATACTTTTCTCAGATCCTGCTTCCCCAAAAAGAATGAAAAATAGAATGAAAAAGAAAAGAAGGAGGGCAGAGATTCCCTCAAACTTCTCCTGAGTCCAGTCCATCACACCCACAGCGTACAGCATTTCTGTTGCCTGGGATGGTGAGTACAAGTGCTTCTTGTTTTTGTTTGTTCGTTTGTTTTTGTTGCCCTGGATCTTCCTTGTGGCACAAGGGGATCTTGTGATGCGCTGGCTTCTCTAGCTATGGCGCGTAGGCTTAGTGGCCCTGTGACATGTGAGGTCTTAGTTCCCCAACCAGGGATCGAACCTGTGTCCCCTGCATCGGAAGGCAGATTCTTAACCACTGGACCACCAGGGAAGTCCCACAAGTGATTTTTTAAATCCACTATTCTTACAAGCATTTTTGTGCAAGACATCTTTATAAGTGTTTGAAAATATCATAAAACGTTATCCGCTAATACAAACATAGAAAAAGAATCTGCTTCATCAGAGATTTTAGTAGTCATTAAATCAAAAGGGAACTGTGTGTGGCATCCTATAACATCCAGGATTATCAGAGGAGAAAAATGAAAACACCATCATGGATACATTTCAAAATTCTTTTTCTTAAAAGAGAGAAAAGATTGTATCTAATTTACGTAATGAAGGGGATTACTCTTTAAAACAATGAATCACTGTTTTAACAGAATTTAGTATCATGACCGAAAAACTATATGTTTTCAGTGTAGATGTGGGATTCAAAGAAATGTGAAATTCATCCTCACTGTGTACTTCAAAATGCACTCCATTTCCATCATCAAATAAGCAAAATAAGAGACAGGATCCTACAAAAGAGAAGTCTAATTCCTCTGCTTCTGGGAAAAGAAGCATAAAACCTCAGTTTGGGTCCCAACTTTGTAACCAGACAAGGCCCAAAGGAACTGGGAAGATGTGTATAAGAGACAGGCTCAGGGAAGGGCCACAAATTGGGAGAAGGCCACGGCTTGACATATAATCACCAGTGGCAGCAGAGCTACCGAGGAAGCCGGTGGCGACCCAAGGGCTACTGCAGCCTTTTCAAGAAATGACTCAGAACTGGTCAGAACAGTACCATCCATATTCCACTTCCCTTCTTACTGCACGTCCCCACCTAGAGCTGAGCACAGACACACTGTGAACCCTTCCAAGCGAATGTTTGCTACGCAAGTGTTGACCNTTAGTTACTCTTTGCTGAATATTTATTGAGCCCCTTCCCACTAGGCCCCTCCAAGCCAGAAACCGAGGGTACAATCAGAAGACAGACCCTGTTAGCAAAGACACCATTAAAAACCTTTACAATGGACTTGCCTGGTGGCCTAGTGGTTAAGAATCCACCTTCCAATGCAGGGGATTCAGGTTCAATCCCTGGCTGGGGAACTAAGATCCCACATGCTGCAGGGCACTAAGCCTGCATGCCACAACTAAGACCTGGTGCAGCCAAAAATAACAAAAATAAATATTAAAAAAAAGGAACCTTTACAAGAAAGCTCTGGAAGACACATGAAACCATTCCACAGAGATCTTGCCCAGATCACAGCCCCTGGAAGACCCTACTGGAAGGTGGTAACGGCTGTTATAAGCCTTGAAAAATAGGCAAGTAAGGGTGGAGAGGAGGCAATCTGGATCCAGCAAAGTGCATTAACAAAGCCCCAGAAATCAGAGAGAGTTGCGGTTCCCTGGAAGGCAGCTNGTGTAGAAAGCTTTCTAATTATTTCACTGAGGTGCTGATAGTTTTGAGCGTCGTTTCAAATGGATCCACCAGACTTTGAGGCCAGGATGCCTTCTGTCTGCCACAACACAGGCTGAGGTGTTGCAATGCAGAAAACTTGCATTTACTCAGACACACTGCCTCTGGTTGTGATCTCCAGAGAGCAGTTCTGATATATTCTGTTCCACGTAATTCCCATTGAAAAAAGGAAAAGCATCCAATAGTTTTACAATTATATTCAATGGCAGTCACTGTATTATCAAGTATGTTTCTGATAGAAGAGAAGGTTAGTTTTGACCAGCAATTAATGAGAGAAATAAATCATCAGTTTAAAATTTGTCATGCCTGATGACTGAAAGTATTTTCCAGAGATAAGTATCAGTCATTGTTTCCCCTCTGCACCTCACTTACTTCTGAGATCAGCTACACAGCGGAGTCTTTGGTCCATTATCTGGGTATTAAGTGGACTACAGAGGAATAAACCACATACAGAAGTGACCACGGACTATCCCACTATCCCCAAACTAAGTGCATTCCCCTTAACTAGATTCCAGGTAACCCCCTGCCATTCTGTCACTGCCTGAAACGAGGGGAAGAAGGATGGAGAGCACGCTGCCTACGTGGTCCTTGGACCACTGCTGATGAAATATTTTCCCTTTGTGCATTTCACCCAAACAGATGAGAACACACTGCAATGGTGCCCTGCAGGGGGACTAAAACTTCAGCCTGCTCAACTTCCAAGTCAATCTGCCTCTGACCAGAGTCAGGTCACTGCTCTGCCACTAAGCCCATGGCTCTGGAAAAATCTTAATTTGTCTCAACTTCAGTTTCCCCTCTGTCAGATGAGGCTGCCACTAACAGTAGGTGTTTCATGGGGTTGTTGTGAGCTCTGAATGAGTTAACTCACACACAGTGTTACCGTAATACTCAGCGCACTGTAAGTATTTAATAAACATTAGCTCTCAGCATTAAGTAAAGGGTAAAATACTGCAGGGTACCATATAAGTTCATGGGCTTTCCAGGTGGCACTGGTGGTAAAGAACCCACCTGCCAAATGCTGGAGATGCTAGAGAAGGGATTCCATCCCTGGAAGATCCCCTGGAGGAGAGCATGGCAACCCAATCCAGTATTCTTGCCTGGAGAATCCTATGGACAGAGGAGCCTGGAGGGCTGTGGTCCATAGGGTTTCAAAAAGTCGGACATGACAAATGACTTAGGATGCAAGCATATAAGATAATAAATGTGTGCTTAGAACACTTATTCATATATCAACAATAAAGACAGTAAGCAGACACAAGCACCATATATTAATTTTAAATGATTTCTCTAAGGATAGCAATAGCCTCACTCTCAATCACCATGTGTATTTGAAAACAATGAAACTATTTTTTAAAAATGCATTTGGGAGATTTAATTTGTACAAAACAAATGCCTCTTCTTCCTATCTCATTATCGTTGAACTGGAGGATGGGTGATTTGTTCCACTACAGTATTACAGGGGCAAGAAGGATGTTGCTTTTCTGGTATGAATTATTCTAAGTGGTATGTTATATTTCCTTTCCTAGGAAGCATATAAAGAATTCCATTCCCAGAAATCAAGGTTTCAAAACATCTTCAGAAGCAAAGTAAACAAAACAGAAAACAAACTTTAACAATGATTTCATTCATAGGAAACTTCTCATTGCTAATAACATCAAGGAACAGTATAAACCTTTCAGACCACACACATTCTTCATTTTATCTTCAAAATCTAGATAGTCAATAAAGTATACATAGACTTATTGTACAGATTTTCTAAGTGAAAAAGCATAAGCTATTTTAAAGTCCAGTTTGACATAGAGGCCCCTCAAATTTGGTTTGATAGGGGCCTCTATGTCAAACTGGACTTTAAATGCTGGACTTTAATATGCTGGAAGATGCTCCAGACAGCAAGGATCAGAATAGATTGAGAAGAAAGAAGTATTTTCTGCCAGTAGCAAGTATCAAGAGTGCCAAATGTAGGGGGAGACAGGGAAGCTTTTGAAAAACAGAAAAGACCTTTGTGGAATCATACATCTACTTAAAGCAAACCAGATGCTAATCATTACTTATTAGAGATTAAATTTTGAACCATCTTAAATTTGAACATGTGAATTTGAATGGCTCAAGTCCCTTCTCACAGCTCCCATAAATGTGCCTCTCTCTTCTGAAATAAATAGATCATTGCTCTCTGCTCTGCTGTTTGGCTTCATCATATCAGCTCACTTCATGGTTGCACTGTATGGAAGGCAGAAGAAACGTTATTGAGTTAAGGAGTTCAATCTTAAGGGGTGACAGGCAGCACTTGTGAGGACTCAGGTATGAGACAGAAAAATCCTGGCAGTTATCTTATTTTTCATGAAGAAACCAGAGCTGAGCTTTGCCAAGCAGACAGCTATGAGCTCACCGGTCTGAAATAATTACTCATTGAGACTTTTCCCCAGGATAGAACTAATGGGCTTATGCAGAAAACATAACTCGAATATTGATTTACAGAGTGTTTCTTTTTAAATCAGCAATCAGTAGCCTTTGCCTGTAGTTAAGCCTAACAAAGTTCTTGAGTACACTGATAGATAAAGTAGGAAATTAAAAAGGAAATCAATGTTCAACTAAAACAAATTGTTTTAAATTCACATTCTTTATGTCTAGTGGTCTCGTTCCTGTTTTAGGAGATGAAGAGATCAAAGCCTCAAACAACTGAAATGGATGAAAGCATTTTTAAGGAGTTGAATATTCCACAACTGCAACTCAGAATTAAGCACAAACTGAAGCACACCCAAAACAAACCGCTCTGTGTCGCCTGGAGCCGGCCTGAGCAATGTTCTTTGTAATCAAGGCGAGATGTGCTGTGAGGTTAACAGAGGGACCAAGGACATCAAAAGTGGATTGTATTCAAACGATTTCCGTGGGAAGATATGGACCAGAATATAAACACCAATCTGCAGGTTTGCAAAACTGTGTTTCATGCCTCAAGAAAACAAGTTAAAGTACTGCGAAGAGTGAGTGTGCACGCGCTCAGTCACTCATTCACATCCAGCTTTGCAGCCCCATGCACTGTGGCCTGCCAGGCTTCTCTGTCCCTGAGATTTTCCAGGCAAGAATACTGGAGTGGGTTGCCATTCAGTGTATGTACCTGAAATTCAGTAAGGCATGCTCTGAGGCATTCTTTCTTCTTTTTTAAGATGTACTTATTTATTTGACTATGGCGGGTCTTTATTGCTGCATGCAGGCTTCCTCCAGTTGCAGAGGTTGGGGACTACTCTCCAGTTGCGGTGCTTGGGCTCTAGAGCGCAGCTTCGGTAGTTCTGGCNTCAGTGTATGTACCTGAAATTCAGTAAGGCATGCTCTGAGGCATTCTTTCTTCTTTTTTAAGATGTACTTATTTATTTGACTATGGCGGGTCTTTATTGCTGCATGCAGGCTTCCTCCAGTTGCAGAGGTTGGGGACTACTCTCCAGTTGCGGTGCTTGGGCTCTAGAGCGCAGCTTCGGTAGTTCTGGCGCACGGGCTTAGCTGCTCCACAGCATGTGGGATCTTCCCAAACCAGGGATTGAACCTGTGTCCCCTGCATTGACAGGTGGATTCTTAACCACTGGACCACCAGGGAAGCCCAGCACTTTCTTTCAACACTCCTACTCTGCGGTTTAAATAAGAGATCTATGCAGAACTGACGAGGTCCAGCATTCTCTTGTTTTCTCGATTCCTTGCTGGATGTGTAGAATGTCTTCACTTCTTATTTGGGTTTTATGTTGTGTTTAGTTTTAGTATGTCATTTTAAAACAAAGCACTTTTTAAGAATACTGCCCCCTGAATCCTATCGGTAATGGCATTGCCATTGATGACCATACAGAAAGATGCAAAAAAGTCTTTTGAGAACATTTCAGTGTGTAATCAAATTGTGGACATGCGGTGCATGCTGTCACTTCAGTCGTGTCTGACTCTGTGCAGCCCTATGGACTGTAGCCCACCAGGCGCCTTTCTCGGTGGAATTCTCCAGGCAGGAATACTGGAGTGGGTTGCCATGCCCTCTTCCAGGGGATGTTCCCGACCCAGGGATCGAACCCATATCTCCTGTGGCTCCTGCACTGCAGGCGAATTCTTTACCACTCACCCACCGGGGAAGCTCAGTCAGGATGCAGGGGGTGCTAAAGTAGCGGATTTGCTGACACAATACTCAAAGGTTAATGACACATACTTATTTCCCAACTGGCGAGGGTTTAACTGTATGTCACACAGGTTGATACACACATGGTTGGATAGCATGAACATGAACTTGGGCAAACTCTGGGAGGCAGTGAGGGACATGTCACAGTCCATATGGTTACAATGAGTCGGACATGATTTAGAGGCTGAACAACATATAGGTGTTGTTATACTATTGTTGGGGACTTCCCTGGTGGCTTAGACGGTAAAAGTGCCTGCCTACAATACGGGAGACCTGGGTTCGATTCCTGGGTCGGGAAGATCCCCTGGAGAAGGAAATGGCAACCCACTCCAGTATTCTTGCCTGGAGAATCCCATGGACAGAAAAGCCTACCATGGAGCCTGGTGGGTCCATGGGGTCTCAAAGTACTATTGTTATACTGTTGTTGATGATACTGAAAACTGACCATATTTTTCCCCCAAAGAAGAATGGAATGCTGGTTAGACAGCAAATCTGACAAAAGTCCAAAACAGATCCACTGATCCACCTTCTTTTCCTCCAACAAGCATAACCTTTCTCTGATTTAGGAACCTGACTGGCTCCCCCTTTTCTTCTCCAGCCCTACCCTCCCTTGATAAGGTGGTTCATTCTCATATTCAGGGCTTGGCTCAAACAGTACCCCTTCAAAAAGCCCTTCTCTGACCATCTTATATATGAAGCACTCTCCTACCCAATGACTTCATCCATACTCTATTATTCTGTTTTGCTTTCTCCTTAACACATCTTTTCAAAGCATCTGGTTTGTTTTTGTTGTTGTTTACCATTGCTCTTCCCTAGTATAGGCTCCATGGATCCGGGGTCTATTTCTGTACACACAGCATCTCAAAAAATGGCAAAGCTAATGTTCTTAGACTTGTAGGTCAGGTGTTTAGGACATTTGCACTTGGAATTTCTCATGGCCTTATAAACAGATGTCACCCGAAAGCTGGACTGGGCTGAAAAATTGACTACCTGGAGGATCCTTCACATGGCAGCAAGCCAATGCTAGCTGTTGGTTGCAAGCCTTAATTCCTCTCTACATGGACCTCTCCTTGGGACTGCTTCAATGTCCTCATGGCACGGGGGGCAGCCCCAGGGCAAGCAATCCACAATGAGAATAGCAGAAATTGCAACGCCTTTTATGATCTGACCTCTAAAGTCACATACTCTCACTTCCACCCATTCCACTGGCCATGGGAGACAGCATGGGAGGAGGCTGGCGTCAACCACAAACTGGCACTTGACAAGAGCATCTGCCAGCGACTGAACAACAAAAGCAGGGGCATTTGCCATCTGCCTCTGCAGAGATTGAACCCTGCTCTGCTGCAGCTGACAACCTTCAACACACCTGAGGGGAATTCAGGGTAGAGAATGAGGCACTCTGTGCTCCAGGGAAACTGATGGGACAGGTCTTTAGACAGTTAGATATTTTCTGGATTCATGACCCTAATGCTTGCATCTCTTCGTAATTAGAAAAGCTCCTTGTGACTAGCAGAAACCCTTCAGTAAAGTAAGTGCTTGATTGCACTGAACTCCCCTTTCACCAAAATCTCATATATTGACCTTGCCCCACTACCTCTTTGGAGCAGTGTCTCAGAGCTATCTGAGATGCTGTCTCCTGGGCTGCAGTCCTCATTTTGCCTCCAAATAAAATGTTACTCACAACACATCATATATCTTTTTAGTAGACACTGGAAAGTAGTGAGCACCAGGAACGAGGCATGGATCATGGAGAACCACCATGGAGGTCGGTCACCACACTGCTGGTTATAGTCAGTTCACTATTGAAATAGCAGGCCTTTAAGGTAAGGCAAGCAAATATCCATCCATCTCATATTTGTACATATTGCTTCAATATTTGTGTGTGTGCGTGTGTGCATGCTCAGTCGTGACCCCATGGAGTGTAGCCCACCAAGCTCCTCCATCCATGGGATTTTCCAGGCAAGAGCAATGGAGTGGGTTGCCATTTCCTTTTCCAGAGGATCTTCCCAACCCAGGGAGAGAACCTGCGTTTCCTTGTCTTCCTGCACTGGCAGGCGGATTCCTTACTTAAAACACTTTAAAAGAAATAAAATTTTCTACTTTTCTATGGAGTGTGGAAAAAATACTTGAACTTCTTCTTAGTGAAAGAATTAGATGTAAAGAATCATAAAATGACTACTGTTGTCTCTTTCATTTTCCATTTAACAATAGGTTGCTGGTTTCGATTTAGTATCTACTTAGTTGGGGATGTGCAGCACTCAAGCTCTTTGAAGTGTAGAAGTGAGATTAAAGGCCAAGTTCAGACTGAACCGGGAGGTCACACAGTATTTGAAGCAGGTCCTCAGACAGGATCTGCAGCCCATGTGTCTTTTGAGACAATGATATATGCAATTCTTACACCAAAAATGACCTCACTTGTTACCAGTTGATTTTTCAGGGGTCTGGAAACCACAGTGTATTATTTTACCACCCAAGGTGAAATTAACAACAGACTATAACCATGTGTAACCTTGATCTTCTCAGGGATCAAGGCCAAGGAAGGTAAATATAGTTGTGTGTGTGTGTGTGTGTTTTATATTGCTGAAAACAAGAATTACCTGTCTGGATTTTTAAAATTCATAATCATTTTTCACAAGGTGATATGAAGAATAGCTTCTCCTAACTATTTCAGATAAGACTCTTGCATTTTTAATATTGCTAATTCTATATGAATAAACTGATCAAACTATCAATAAATTAATCAAAACTACCTAGAAAAATGCTACTTAAAAAAAAAAATCAAAGGATTGGGAAAGAGAAAACATTAAATCCATGATGTTAATAAGAGTAATGAGTAAAAGTAGCAAGATTTAACTAGAATGAGAACTCCAAAAATCTGCTATGGAGAAATGATTTCAGAAGGTAAAACATAGATTATGTTATTTTCATCTGCTACTCCTTTTGACATCCAAAAGACAGAGCATTCTTTTTAGAGAAACTATTTGCTTTCTAGCTCAAAGTTACAGAATGTCACTGCAACTTGTTATCTAAAACTTGACAGCTGATACACAGATTAGGTATGGGGTGGGAGTAGTCATTCAGTTGTGTCCAACTCTTTGTAACCCCATGGACTGTAGCCCACCAGGCTCCCCTGTCCATGGGATTCTCCAGGCAAGAATACTAGAGTGAGTTGCCATTCTGTTCTCCAGGGGATCTTCCCGACCCAGGGATCAAACCCGGGTCTCCCAAATTGTGGGCAGATTCTTTACAATCTGAGCCACAAAACCACACAAATTAGGGGAAGCCACACCAAATGTCAGAAACCCAGTTACAGAGAAGAGAGGAAAAACTTCAAACTCCACTTCACTTCAGGGCAGAAACTGACCCTCTGTGCCTTAAGTCACATTTACTGTCTATTAGAAGATAAACTCACTAGCACATTTTATGCTACCATGCATGAACCCTAGTGTAACAAAGGCATCCTAGAAAATTTTTTCTCCAGAAACTCAAAACAGCTGGTGCTAGATGGTTGAGAACGCAGGCAGCTAGCTAATAGCTTGAGAGCATCAGCGGACTAGCCAAGATCAGAGAGAGCTGGGAGAGGCAGCCAGAGAGCAGGGCTTTCTCAAGATCATTCTGGTTCATAGGCAGATGGACTCCTTTTTCACTCAGTTCAAAAAAGGAAGAGTTTCATTTTAGACTGAACCCTAGGAATGTAAGTCCAAGACTCACCAATGGGAACTCTCTCTGGAAAAGAAAACTGTTGCCTTTCTGATTTGATCTTTCTGCAGCCCAGACATGAAAAGCCAGCCTCTGCTTCTGCGTTAACGCATCGGCAAGGGCAGTCACAGCTCCAACCAGCTACACGTCACAAGGACCTTTCACAGGCACACATGCCTCCGGTCTCTGGAGGTGTCGTCCGAGACTGACCTTCAGCATCTCCACAATAACTGACAGCCTGTGAAGTGAAGCCTCTCTCTGGGGCGGCGCTATCACTT